>JAHZNE010007922.1:0-10763 GCA_027744055.1 Callyntrura sp. NNG-2020 | reverse complement strand
TCTATCTTTCGGCATTAAAAAATAGGGCATTTTATTTCATGTCTTCTATCGGTACACGGTTTGTACTTTATCGGTGTTTTTGAGTATTGAACATCAGAAATAAGAAGAAAAGTTTACAGCAGAATTAGGCGCTATATTGAGAAATTAGTTAAATAGTAGTCAAAAGCAAATGCGCTTCGTCAACGCAGGACTACCGTTGCCAATGTTAAATTGTTGAAACAAGCGCTATCACACCTAAAACGTAACCCAAACGACAATCTTACGTATTGTAGAACTTAACTTAAGAACTTAACAGCACGCCCTTATTTTAACAATCGTCGTGAAAATTTGCCTTTGGAAGAATCATGATTTTGAACATCATATTAATTATATTAAATTATACGAAAGTAAACTTTTTCCTTGGGGTAGATCTACAAAGCACTGTCAATTGCTATTTCAGTTGTGAAATTTAAAAGTTATGTTTATTATGCATTTAAGTATGACTTCTGGGTTTTTATTTTGTTTGAAGTATATTGTGGATTTTGCCATTTAAACAGTTAAAGTAGCTTTAATGTAACGCCAAATTTATAATACATACGAACGTATCGAATGTTGTACTTTATAATAGTAAGTTTGTGTGGTGAGGCATTTTCTGAAAGACATTAGTAACACGCGTAAACACTACACTATAGTACTTAATTTGGACATGATAGCCGGAAATTCAAAATCAGTAAAAGTATCATACACTGCCACTCATTAATGTTTCGTACAAATGTTTTCTCTGGAACAACAAAAAATAATTAAAAACATCGCATGTTTTATAAGTTTATATGTACATTAGTTTGACCATATTCCATATTGTTATAGATTTAGAAATCTTAATGACCAAAGTAAGCGCGATTGAGATCGTGTGTCCAACAAATCAGATGTTAAACATCGATAAATTTTAGTAGCTGGCTAGTAGTATACTGGCTTGCAAGTATTTTGTGGAACTTTCGTTTCAACTTCGTAACATTCTTTCAACTAGACATTCATTAGAATTCTATTTACAAGAAGTCAAATGTTTATACTGCGTTACCCTTACCTTTCTTATTGGTGTATTGTATCATGAAACGTCGAAATTCGACATGATTAGATAAAATTCATTCAACATTAACAATTATTCGATAAAAATATAATCCAGGCAACTAGATATTTCCCCTTTTCGTGTTTACTAGCACCTTCCGGCGAGATCCAAACGATTCATTTTGCCGTTCACAAACTGGAATATGAGTATGAATCATGCATATATGTAAATGTGGCCAGAACTGAACCAGCGGACCGCCTAAAATAAAAGCAGGTTCAATGTTTTTCAAAATCATTTTCTATGAAAAGACGTCATTTAAAACTTTACAGTTTGAAGACCGTAAACGAAAACTCATTTTATTTAGCAATATATAATCTTTGTATGAACATAATCATTAATAGTTTGCACATCATTTATGGTGCTCGTTGAAGCACGCATATGTAATCTAACTATTTAACTTATGTTGGCCACGACTTGTAATAAAACACTCCCTAAGAAGAGTACAGCGTACATAATCTTTTATAATTCTGTATTGATGTTGCTCAACTCTTCAACTTTGACAAAATGTTGTACCAAACCAACAGTTCGTATTATTTCTGGTTTACTAAAATACACATATTTGCTTATCATTGTGCTCGTTGACATCATGTTTTTTGCATCAATTTTTTATCATTGGATTTTCCCATGAGCTAGAAAATGGACTTTTTTAAATGTAATGAACTGGCAACGCTACATTGCAGTGAAATTGTTGGTATCAAGGGATAATGACGATTGAAATAAATGTTTCTTCTGAGTCATATGTCATTTTATTAGATCGCGTGCCAGTTATCATTTCTCTCTGTTAGGCATTACAAACACATTTAAAATTGAGACGCACCTTAAGATATGCTACGTTATTTTAGTTTTTGATAACACTGGTGCAACTTCTACAACACAACTTTTATATTGGTCTGTAAATTTTGTATTGACCTGTTCATCAATGCTTGACTACTACTACAACAGTCCTATTCATAGTGTACTATAAAGTTTTAAAAGCCAAAATTGCTCGAATTTAGTTAAAGTAATGTGCACGGGCTTACAAGGTAAGCCGCCAGTTTCATAAAGAGTTTGAAAGACTTACAACATACATCACGTCAGTAGCAATGACGTGATTGGAAAATCAACTCCAAAGCAAGTGAAACTGAAGAAAATCCTACCTCTGAAAGACCTGCCGTTTCTGTTTTACTTTCAATTGGTGATAGTGAGGAAGTTACACTTCAACGCCAACCGAAATTTATTTTCACGAAAGATCATATATAATGTAACAGATGTGAACTTTCTGGGTATTGCTTGTGAAGGTTCTGAAACGTAAATTGTGTTAAGTTTGTGCTTTTTGCATTCCATATAGAATTTCAACAAGGTTTATAATAACAATATGTTGAACAGTTTTACATGATATTCTTAATGACGGTTTTTGTTCTATTACTCATAAGTCTAAATGTGTTTACACAATTATCTATGGTTTAACAAAATCATTCGATAAAATTTACAAAATAGAGACAATTAATAGAATGAACAATGTAATAAAAGTATTTACGGGCAGCATAGCGTTCTTAATATCTGGTGCGTTTGCATAATTAAAATGAACAAATCTGTTTTTCATTCATTTATTTGCAGTGGAGAAGAAATGTTCCACCCTCCAACACTAAATTTATTGAGCATTACTAGTTATGACTTACCAAATAGACTTCGTCATAGTTAATATTGTAAATTATAAATCTATTGAATTATTTGTGCTAAAAAATTGAAGACTTCATCATCAATGATCGTACAGCATTTTTTTTTCCTTCTGTCGAACTCAATCAACTAAACATCTTAACTGTTGTCTATGCTTGTATTTTGTTAAATGGTAATAAAGTTGAACAATTTTTGTTTCCATTCTTTTTTATTTATTTGGAGTTTTGTTGCATATGTAACAAAGATTACAAATAGGCATGGTTTCGTTATTTGGGATTTTAAGCCGGTCATGTATTACATATAAACATATCAAACCCACATATATGTATGTCATTATAAGTTTATTTTACTAGCTGACGTCAAAGTTCGGCACTTAAGTGATTATTCGTCACAAAACTGTTATGCCAATGGCTGTAACTTATTGCTTATGGCCATTCGTCAGATAATGTTTAATGTCTCCCGACGAGTTTTAAACGATTCAAAACGGTTCAAGTGATGATACAGGTACGATTTGTATATATTTTAAACAGCGTCAGTAACTGTGTCATGAAGCTTAGCCCCACAATAGCTTTAGACGAGGAAAGAAAATTTGACGACAATATGATTTCATAGTCTCTCACGAATTTTTTTGCTGGATGCAGCCCCCTTTGAAATGCACATTTTTTCTCTTTCTTGTTCGGATCATGGATCCACCAAAATGTTGCGCCTTTTTATTTGTAAATTATGTTAAATGAAGTCCGTACTAATTTTCCTGCTATAACCTCATTCCCGTTTTATGAGTTACTTATACTAATTAGGAAAAATAAAATTAATTACAAATTCTTTAAAAGTTGGCAATACAAGTTGAATCGATTATGCAGCTACATTTGATATCGCAAACATAAATAAAATATTCTCACAGTATTTGTAAGTACTTCCAGTTTGCACAATTATTTATTAAGATGTAATATTGAAGCAAAACGAATTGTAACACAAGTCACAAGCGTTTTAAAGTTGACTTAAAATCCAATCAGAAAAATAGGAGACCTCTGTGTACACAGACACCACACCGTTTCCGCAGCTATGTCTGAAACTGACGAAGCCTACAAGGGTCGTATTGTACATGAGCGGATCGCCTCCATCCCCTTCACAAGGTCCCTGTTCCAACGTTCCAGCACACAACATCCCGGGAGATAAAGTGTCCCCGACGGCGGAACTTCTACACACTCGGTCTGAGACACGTGGGGACACGCCAACTTTCATAAGTACAGTGGATGTGTTACCCCCATAAGTTTGTGCCCCCCACCCAGCCAGCATCATCTCGTTGGGAACTGCATAGCCACTGGCAGGGATAACGGCAGCCTCAACCCCGCTACCATTTCCCACGTTGAAGGGAGGGCTTACTTTCAAAATGGTGACGTCATTATCAAATGACCCGCTGTTATAACGTGGGTGGTAGATAATTTGTGAAATGGAGCGGGTTTGTTCAGTTCCTTCATTTTCGTTCAAGTTGTGTTCACCAGCAACCAGGGTATACTCAGACATGGAACCTCTCTGAAATACAAATCTATTTTAAAAATGACTGACGGTTCCTCTTGATTAGCTGCTGGAATGTAATGCACTTACGATAACACATTGTCCTGAGGTCACCACGGTGTCAGGGCTCAAAATGGAACCAGCACATTTATGAGTGCCGTTTGCTTTAATTTGAACAATATTCGGAAACTCGCCCTTGGTGGCTTCAGTGCCGTTTGAGATAAGCGTGCCTGCTTCCAAGTCTGTATTGTATGTTGAGGGAAGCGCTGTAAACGCAAAAAATCACATTTTGCACAATTTATTTTCGTTTTAATTTTGGGAGTTTTAAAAATTTCATCTGGCTCACCTGAAGCAGCCCCTACCGCTGCTACCAAAATTGCGACAATTATCTTCATTTTAATTGTAAATAATGTAGCCCAGCTTTCCTAGACACAACTAATTCGGACTGCTAGGTAATGAAACTAATGGATATCTGCCAACGTAACACGTAATTTATAGGTACGGAATGGTCTATACTTGGCTCAAAACAACTTGTCACTGAACTTGATATTGTTTGATAAAAAAATCAATTTAAAATTGTCTGATGCAATTTGGAAGGCTGGTATCATAATGGATTTGACAAGATACGCCGTTCTTCCCGTAAATGTAATAAAACCGCATGATGGTTTACCACCGCATTAAAATGATGAAATCGCTCCACTTTTGCATTTTATCACTACTTCGCGATTGCGAACCCCAGGCTAATCAGGGTCAATCACAAGTCCATTATCACTTCTCGAATGAAATGTATGGATGCTTATCTGAATTATTTGTCATGAAAATCATTGACATGTGCATACGTTGAAAAAAAGTCTTTACACCTACATGAAATGGAGAGTGTGTTCTAAATAAACCGAATAATGACGAAATACAAACAAAGTATAGCCTATTCCATCTGAATACTCCGAACAAATGCAGATGAAGGGGAACATATCATATTTAATATGTATTGTGTATACTTCAAAAGTAAAGTATAGTTTGGGTCAACGTATTCTTTATAAGGATCAGCCCGTCCCAGCATGACCGTCCTATGCATGGTATAGAGATGAAAAACTACGATAAAATGACTTACCAAACAAAAAGAAAGTTTATATTTAGTGCCGTGCGCTCTTAAAGCTTACAATTCACCATATTGCTCTTTCCAGAACTGAAATAAGATCTAGAAGCGATTTATCGTTTTCTCTGCCCCAACAACAGTAATTTTGCTCAGGCTGAAGTGATTTTCTTATGACTCGGCAACCAAAACGAATTACACTAAAAACATGCACCATGGCATACTGCGCTGCTCAAAAGGAAAATAATGGATTCGCACACGCTACAATCGCATTGCGCTCCTTATAATAAACATATCATAACGTGACAACAGCGATTCAATGAAACGGTATGAAGTAAATAAATTGAGAAAGGTTATCACTAACTTATCATCCATTAACATCATGATCGGCAATGGATTGCGAAAAATGCATATGAGATTATATAGCAGAAATCATTGCGTATGCCACTTGACTATGCGTATGACTAGCTAAATTTGGTAAACACATCACTTACGACTTTTAAGAACGTATGAGCAAGAACACTACCAACACTACCTTTTTACTCCACTACCTTTTGAAGGATTGATCTGGACGAATATAAGACAATAATTGTTCATTTAATTTTATTACGTCGTCCTAGTACATCATTATAGTACTAATTTACAATTTTTTTTTACGTATGACTGAAGTCATTAATTGCAAATATGTTATAAATACAAAATCACCATGACAAAGTGATTATATTAAAAAAAACTGAACGCGTTAACGTAATTAAGCATGTGACCCATGGTAATTGGAACGTCCTTACAACTTAAAACTTGGATATTTGCATGGCATAAATTTATTTCGGCTCTGTAGTGGTTGTAATATTTTTATCTGGAGCGTCATCCTCTTTTATCTCTTGGGATGGCACGGGAGACTCGTTTTGGGGCTCTGCCTCTGTTTCGGCTTCCCTGTTCAGTTGCAAGAGTGTAAAATATTAATTAAAAACATGACGCATTACAAATTTAAACGTTTACGGTTTTATTACCCTTCAGGTGTGTTCGATCTAGAGGAATTCCCAGAAGCTTCAGGATTTTCTTTCATTTCCTCTTCCATGGTAACCTGGGCATAATTTGACAAGTGCCGTAGCTCTTTCTTGTAGTGTATACGCTTGTCTTCATATTTTTTCAATTTCTAAAAATGCATTATATTTGAAATTTTGTACACCGCTACCACTACAACGTACCTTGGTTTCATCCTCCACTTTATTCTCGGTATCCAACACGATCTTTTCAAAATCCTTTTTCAATTTCTCCAACTGCTTCACCAGTACCACCGTCTCCTCCTCTTTTAGTTCTCTCACCCGATAGCTCATTACTTGAGGATACGTTTCCGTTTCCAGATTCCAACTGATTTCCGCTATTTCCGAATTTAAATCCTCGTTCCCATCCATCAAATGAAGATTATACTCTTTCTGGACTTCGTACTTGGTTTTCCACTCGCACTCCTCTTCCTGCTCCGGAGTCAACTCCTGTTGGAGAACATGCTTTGCATAGTCTTTCAGTTGGAAAACCATATTTTCCAGATCTGTTATTTCGTGTTCAATTTTGTTTCTGAAATGCCAAACCCAAATTTAATTTGTATACTTTTCTTTGAGAAATCTGATACGTGAAACAGAGAGATTTGATGTAATTTACTTTAACTGTCAACTGTAATTTACCTATGTTGTTCCATCTGAATTAACAATTGCTCCTTATCATCGTAACGATGGGTTGTCTCCTCTGAGTAGCTCAACATTCGTTCTATCTCTGAAACCTGACTATCCGCTGGCATGTCTGCAAATCGGTTGATTTCTTCTCGCTCTGAATACTGGTCCCCTCCTCTTAAACTAGAGTATCGGTCCAACGCTGTCCCCTCTAAAAGTCGGTCCTTTTCTGTCCCCTCTGAAAATCGATTCTTTGCTGCCCCGACAGTAAAACGGTCCAAAGCTGCACCTTCCAAATAACGGTCCATTGCCGATCCCTCCGAAAAACGATCCATGGATACTCTATTTGAAAAGCGGTCCACTGCTACCCCTTCCGAAAAACGGTCCATTACTGCCCCCGCTGAAAACCGTTCCTTTAATGCCCCATCTGATAATCGGTTCCTTTGTGTCCCCTCTGAAAACCGGTCCCTTGTTATCCCCTCTGAAAACTGGTCCCTTTGTGTTCCCTCTGAAAACCGGTCCCTTTGTGTTCCCTCTGAAAACCGGTCCCTTTGTGTTCCCTCTGAAAAACGGTCCCTTGTTGTCATCTCTGAAAATCGGTCCCTTGTTGTCCCCTCTGAAAACCGATCCCTTGTTGTCCCCTCTGAAAACCGGTCTGATTTTGCCTCCTCTGACAACCTGTCCAATTTTTCCATCTCTAAGTACCGATCTATTGCTGTTCCCTCTGAAAATCGACCCAGAGCAGCTTCCTCTGCAAGTCGGTTCTTTGTGACCCTCTCCAAAAATCGACTCACTTCATCCTCTTCTAAAACTCTAGATTCCACGTCTCTCTCAGCAAACCCTTCCACCTCAGAAAAGTGGTCACCTGCTGTTAACTCTAAAATTCGGTTGTTTTCTTCCACCTCAGAATACTGATCTTCCCCTTCCGCCTCCGAATATAAATTTAATCCATCCTCCTCCGAAAATTTCACTGATTTCCCCTCGGAAGCACGATTCATTTCTTCCACCTCAGAGAATAGACCGACACCGTCCCTCTTAAAACTTTGGCAAGGCGGCAGCCTATCGGAACTTGTACACGCCATGTCGTGCTTCTTGCTGGAGTTCTGAAATGGAAGTGAAAACATTTCTACATGAATGCATCACTTGTATTTATTATTTTCCGATTGTTTAAAACGGTTACACGGCAGACAAATAAATGCACTGAAATCAACTTAGGTAGCATTAAAAGACACGCAATACATCAATAGCCAACGATCAGAAGAAAGTAAAACTTTTCTGGGTTATTAGACTGCCTACGAAATCATTTACTTCCCCACTGCATACTAGCCAATCAACCTATATTCAGTATTGTTAGTATTACGATAGTCGATATGAAAACCAAAATAAACAGTGTGATGCCCTGTCATTACAAGGAGTAAATTTGGGCCATGCACGTACCAACTCAGAGGTGAAATCATCTGCTGCAGCTGCAGCAACAACAATAAAAGGAAATGGCACAATTAGAGTTTATATGCATGGTCTATATTTACACGCTGCGTTTATATTTGCGTGCGCCCGATCATAAAAATTGGAGTACACGATTTTATGAGTTTCATTTTTGTGTTAAACCTATGCATGCTATTTGAACATGTTTTTCGGAACTTACTTTCATCATACTCGTACTCGTCCTAGGGAGAAAGAGAGGGGTTATTTACCTACCTGAGTTTACATTTTTCGATATGAGTTTACATTTGGAGTCGAGCATCGTTGGCTTTCACTTGGCAAAACATAAACAATGCTACTTTTATTCCACTGCCGCAACAAATGTTACACTACTTTATTTAATTTCTGCACTTACTAACACGAAGAAAAAAATATGAATATTCGGTTTGGAATTTATTACAATTATGAAGTGACGAAGTCACTTACTGGTTTTACGTTGTCTGTCCGTTCGTCTGTCTGTCTGCTGTCCGCGCAATATCTTGACAACGGATAGGAATTTTGAAATTCTGTTTTCGGGAGGTTATAGGGAAGTAGCATGTGAACCTCCCTTTTTAGAAACTTAACGTATGTACAAGTAGTACTCACATTCAATCACCTTTACTTATTTGTTTATTTACTGCGTTTACTAACATGAAGGACAAAATTATGAATCAATTTGATTTGGAATATATTCCAATTAAAATTTCAGCAGAATATTTTTGATTTTGGTATAAAGTACATTCACAACTTATTTTAAAGTACCTATTAATTGTACACAATTGCTATGCTTCAAGGAACAAAGAAGGACTCTTGGACGACTCTGAACCCATTCCAAGTCGCCGGTTGTAAAAGCATTGGATACATTAAGGTACACTTCAATATACAATCATCATTCCCACAACTATCTACAAGTAAATCTTCTCACAACATATTTTACTGCAACAAAACCTTTCGCTATACAATAATATCCTAAATGATACATTTCACTTCATTTTTGAAAGCACTATAAACTAGAAATGTCTACCATTAACAGTTAGCCCCAAATTCTTACTAAGGAAGCTCAACAGCGAGCAAGAAACTACGAAAAATCCCACTAGGGTTAATTTCACGAGTCAACAATCCCACCGCGGCATATTCTCACCATGAAAGCTTTTATAGCGCACTACGACGACTAAATCTAATCGGCTCATGCTGGGTAGTACATAATTTGGTAAAAGTATATTACATCAAACAGTTGATTTCATGATTTTAACTGAATGATGACTTGTTGACTGAAGAATATTATGCCAAGCTATGTGTTGCATCAATACAACAAGGCTGAGGTTTTAAACGCTCAAGAGTTTAATTTAAAACATTTCGTTGTTGCTTTTTGTCTTTTTAAAAGTAATAGTACCTTATTTAGCTTCACTCAAAATAAATAAAACATACACTGATAAACTGGTGATTTTGTCATAATGCAGCCAAACCAACAAGGCAGGTGACTATGTTTTGAGAACGATTCCGGGGTACCGGGCATTTACAAAAGTAATAATGGTCGAGGTGCCAAAAATGAAAGTCTCGCATTCCGAATGTTAATGATAGTTTACGATTTACGAAAGACGATTTAGTTTGCACCAGAATACAGTTATACCTAGGAATATAAAAACCACTCTTACTTATAATCAGTCGTTTTTAATAATTCATAATTTTTTCAATGATAACCTCATCTTTCTGCTGAAACATTTCAACGCCTCTAATACACATGATTTAAAAATTTATATTTGAGCTTGCGGAAGGTATTCGGTATCGTGCAACGGAGTTGAGATGGCAGATTTCAAAGTATTTGAGAAGGCGTACGTTGCATTTGGTCCGGTGGTGTCCCCTAGTGTCTTATACATTTATAGTATCACATGTTGTGACGCATTCATGCGCTGCACAAAACATATTTGTATCATGTGACTGACACCTGAAATTATTTATTTTGTGTTCAAATTTGTTTTACGACTTATATGGATTTTTTTATCAGCAATGCAAGTCTTAGGAACACTAAATTTCTTAGAAGCCCTAAATTTCTAAGGAGTGCCAAATTTTATTAGAAGCCTCAAATTTCATAGGAGCCGCAAAGATCTTAGGAGCCCCACATTAAATAGTCCACTATGCAAGTTCAACCACATTTTAAGCACTAAAAGGGTCATATTAGAAAATGCGCTAGTGTGGGCCAACGTCAGCCGGAATCCAAACATGCTGTATTCGATAGAGCTTGACGAGCTTAACAAAGTTGCTTAAA
>JAHZNE010007921.1:0-11719 GCA_027744055.1 Callyntrura sp. NNG-2020 | reverse complement strand
CTTCGACAGTTGGTTAACATTGGTGGTTTCGCCGCAAACTTTGTTGACGATGACTATCTTGGTGCCATCTTCGGTTTCCATGGACTCGGCGGAATCAGACAAGGGGGCGGCGCTGTTAACAGCGGCTGCCTTTGGCAAGCTGTGTTCCTTCACAAATTTGGCAACATTTGCTTCTATACATCATAAATACATTGAAAATGAAAGTATAATTTTCAACAATGTGTTTAATTAAATTTGTATTGCTTATGAAATTTAACTGGAATTAATTTGTAATTACTTACCAGTTTCCTTGGCTTGCACTGTGAGTGCAACGCAGCAAAGTGCCACGGTGAACAAAATAGCGATGCTTGTTTTCATTTTGAAAGTATTGTGAAAGTACTGCTCTGACTGTTTTAGTTAGACTTTATGTGCTCTTGGTTCTCAAGCTGCAAGTGTGAATCAAAATGAAGATCAGCGTCGGTATATATACTCCAGACGAAATATTCCTCGTTGAATTCTTTTAAAATAGACGTTCGTTGGGGCCATGTTAATGACATATGTAAACAGAAGGATTGTCTTGTCCATAGCGTATTA
Organism: Callyntrura sp. NNG-2020; assembly: GCA_027744055.1. Taxonomy (NCBI): domain Eukaryota; kingdom Metazoa; phylum Arthropoda; class Collembola; order Entomobryomorpha; family Paronellidae; genus Callyntrura; species Callyntrura sp. NNG-2020. The sequence goes on along the minus strand of JAHZNE010007921.1, from coordinate 11,146 downwards.
TCGTCGGAAGAACAGCGCACACTTAAAGTGTACAAATTTTAATTAATACCGTATTCAAAATATCATGTTTACAAAATCATCAATTTCCGTTTTGGAAGGGTACACAAACTTCTTCACACATACACGTTTTATCAGATAGATCATCCCAACTTACATAATTATTTCAGTGACAACTAACAATCAATTGACGCACGGTTGTTCCCTTTGTGAAATGAACTTTTAGTGTATGGATGTATAGTTGATTGTCCGTTTGAACGTGAAAGCCGTAATGCAATTGCATAGGTAAAGTGTACACCTCAGAACAGGTACAAGCATGTAATGTGTTACGTAACGCCAGCATACATAGTGCTGAAAACGAGTAAGTTAACGGTAGATAAGCATCAAACATGATAAACGCAACTACTATGGTCCGATACAAGATCGCACGATTTTTTTGATATATAGTTAATAGTTGTCCTGTTCGAGATTGCATTCCTGTTCATATTTTTGTTATTATAACTCTTAAATTTCAAAGCTATTACACCCAACCAACCAACCTAACACAGATGTGGACAGTTTGGCTGCGTTTTTTGTAGATATATAACTCATGTCTGCACCTAGTACTGTAATGCAGCAATCTTGGAATCAACATTTCAAATTATAGTCGTTCAAAAGAATCCATTGCCCTCATGCGAGAGCGGGAACAAAATTTCCAAAACTTACATAATGGTTGTTAAGGATCTACAATTACTTAAAACAATTGCATGGTTTCAACGACGAAGAAATTTATCCTAGATAATTTTGGGGTTGGCTTTACATTGAAAACGAATTTTGAAACCACAGAACGTACATTTACTCACGACAGAATTACTAAAAATGTCAAAAACTACAAATGTTAACTTTTTATCCCTATGAAAACGTGAGTGTTTTCGTGTAGCATTTCTTGAATATCATTATTGAATTAAGGTACGAGAACGCTTAAAATCTAAGTTACAACTACTAGTTACGGTTCGTTAGCATAACATTTAGCATTTCCCTGCCAAACTTTGGATTATATACATACTTATGTCAGCACGGTCTCCATTATGTCCTCTAATTCAGAAGATATGTCCGTTTACGATTTCAAATTATTATGAAAATAGAGAAAATACAAATGATACGACACTTGAGTTATTATTATTAGGTAACGTAATACTGCCGTACCTATTCGAGTTAGCTGTTCAACCGGCGTGAGGTTTAATGGTCATCCTAAACCACGTTCTATTTGAAACACGCTAACGCCTATTCAGATGCTTGATCCTTTGTGCGCCCGCATGCATGGCAAGGCGCAAATGTGATGCAATATAAAAAGTCATTGTACATTCATGCTGATTCTTGAGTTTATTACGGTATCATAAGAAAGAAATATAATTTATTGTTATTTACAAAATAAAACTGAAAGAGAGTTCTGTTAAGATTGAAGGTATATTAACGTGTTTACATCCTAACGGCAGAGTTAACAACCATGGAAAGCCATTCATCTCCAACACGGTAGTTGATCGTGAGGGTAGGACAGTTGAGAGGTTCGCACGCAGGAGCAGCGTTGGAATAATTGCATGCATCAATAGTTTCGTCCCAGACTAAGTTAGCAGCACAGCTGCGTACGTAAGGGAGTCCCTCACTGCATTGAATGTATGAATTGCAGTCTGCTGGATTACGACGATATTGATTTCCCTTATCCGCAATACATACAACTGTGCAATCGGCAGTTGAATCGTCTTCAGATTCTCCAGATTCCGCTGATTCCGCTGACTCTGCACATCCTATCTTGTTGATGATGACAATTTTGTTTTCGGATTCCGCAGACTCCGCGGAATCGGACAATTGGGAAAATTCGGAAGAATTAGCCGGCTTGGACAGTTTGTTTACATTGGTCGTTTCACCACAAACTTTGTTGACGATGACTATCTTGGTGCCCTCTGCGGCTACCGTCTCGGAGGATTCTGGTACAGGTTCGGCCTCGTTGACATTGTTTACGCTGTGCTCCTTCAAAAATTTGAAAGCGTTCTGCTTTTCCTGTCCATGCAATTTTGCATCTAACAAAATAAAATAATTTAGTAGTACCATTACCAGTTAGCTCAAAATTATAAATTGAATTAAAAATTATTTCTGAAATGTTTTTTTTAATATTTAAAAAAATAAGTTAGCTACAATAAATTTTAAATTATTACGAGTTTTCTTGGCATGGCTTTTAGCTTGCACAGTGAGTGCAGCACAGCAAAGTGCTACTGCAATGAAAATGGCGGTAGTGGTTCTCATCTTGAAATAACGTTACCCTTTTGAAAGTACAAATCTTGTTTTGGTTCTTCTTTGTCTCAAGTTGCAGATGTGATTAAAGTCAACATTTTTTTCGCAGCTATATATACTTGTTCGGAAACCAAGTTCACGTGCACTTTATTTTAAAAGCTGTAATTTTAAGCACCAATGCGGCGTTTCGACATTTTATCAAAGGATTACTTACCCCTATGACGCTTTCAATATTGTATGATAAATCAAATATCATACTTCAAATTTCAATTGGAGTCGTAATTAAGACCACCTGGGTATTAATGTCATACATCTACGTTTGAGGATTCTCAGGTTCATTCGACTAGCATCATTAATGACCTTGGGAAGGTACATCTTGGATTTCTGTGGTAGCTTAAACGATGTACACGCAATCTCCAAATATGCCCTATGCACTTAAAAGCGGCGCTCCTTTCCCAACTGCAAATGCAATGAAAATGACAGATTTTCCCGTTATATATACTCGTTTACACAAATTATCTCCATTGCAATAAAGCGCAGGTGGTCTATCTTGAATGTTCAGGTATTCGTTTATATCTAAGTAATTAATTAAATGATAACCAATTTACTGTCACATCGCTCATACTTAAAACTGACAAATTGAAGCTATAGCCAATTAAGTATTACATGATTAAAGTACGATCGGACAATGCATGTTTGATAGTATTTATCAATTTATGATTTTAATGCGGTACATTGCATGATTGCAGTTGAAAAACATGTTATTGTCACGATGTCATTCAAAAACATCTCGTTGTACTTCTAATCAGAGGCAAACAAGGTCCCGTGTCATCCTAACGTTTATACAGTTGAGCGTGTCGTCTGCACCTCTCAATTATATGTACTACACTCTGCACTGTACTGCACTAGGGGTGTGACCTCTTCTCAATTGTCGCATCCAAGGTGTCATGTGCACTGATTAAAAGCGAAATATATGTTCAGAGTCCAGAGATCAATATAATTGTATTACGTGATTAATACCTAATTTGAAGAGTTGTGCAACACCATTTGAAGAGCTTTTTGATATAAGCTATACACAATTGGTATCAATTGAAGTATCTGTATCGTAATACATGCGGTGCATGTAGATGCAAATTATGGTTAACAAATATTGGGACAAAACATAATCATCCAAAATAATAATTAAGTTAAAGTCGCGTATTCTAATGTTGCTGATTATATGTTCTTCTTCATGTCTGTCTATCTATTTTTGTGATATTGTAGAAACTTCAAAGTTGATTTCGGAGTATTGGTCACCTCAAAGGCGTTTGAATTAGGGTGCCTGGAAAAACAGTCAATGATTTAACGACATACAAACTGATAGTCCTACTTGACGTATATACACATGTAAAGATCAGAATGAATCCAAATTACAGTGGAATGATTCAGATTTCGATAAGGCATTCCCAAATGTACAGTTCTGATTTCATGACCAGAAAGGGGAAATAATTTTGATCAAAACTATTAATTAAAATTGGTATTGGTGATTTTTTTGTAATTCTGACTTAAAATCTCAAGTTACATTGTCTTTTTAATTAAGCCACATAACAAATCATGTGCACGAGCACAGTTGCGTCAGGTAAAAGCGGAACTTCTATTGTAATTATTTGGAAGCCTGAATTTGTTGAATTAATAGTTTGGTGGCTTGCAAACTGTTTCTCCGTCACTTACCTGTGGTCGTTACATGTTCAATTTTCAACGTACGCTATTGTTTAATGTTGCAATATTGGCAGTTGTCTTTAGTAGAGCAACTACATTATAACGCAAATTATGGAAGTACGTGACAATCCTGCCGATTGATTAATGATAATTTTATGTCAATCGCACACTACATCACCTGGAACATGGAAAATAACCAAGTTGTGTAAGACAAAATTGTGACAAATGAGTTTAAATGTTTTGCTATAGTCAACAACATCGAATTACAACTTCACCATGTTTCCTATTGCAGTAATATGCAATTCGCAGGAGTAAAAATAGGTAATGAAGTGATATGCAGCGATATAGTTTTACAAGCACTTCAAAAACCGTTTGTCAATAATAACTATAAAAAAGAGTGTAATTTCACGTGTCAAGTCAAGATTCAGCTGACGTCAATCAATCTAAATATATTTTATCACTGCTGATCTCGCATTCAACTCGGTATTAATTACATGCATGTGTGCATGTAGTTGCATATCATTTTCGACATTTTGCTTGAACAAAAGTTACTTACATATTGTATTGAAAATAATCTATAATTGGTTATATGTCGCAGAAAATACATACATACAGATTTTACATTTTTTCAATGATCATTTTTACTTTGCTCAATACATGTAATACTGTAGAACATATTGACGGAGAAGGCGTTTCCCGCAAGTTATATATACAAATTAATATATAACCATATATTATATTCAAAGTTTGCCCAATCCGGATCAATCTAGGCATGATACAATTCGGATACAAATCGGTTACCCGGAGCCACATTTAATTTGCCTTGATCTCTACATGCACAATAGTACATAAAATGATAATGCACAAAATGAAATATATTAATCGTATTAATGTACAGTTAATTAAAATTTAAATTATACAAAGACATACATGACAACGGTTACTAACATTAATAAGAAATTTCTAGAAGCATACGACAATGTGAACCTGGGCGCGGTGAAATTCTACTAAAATAGGGCATGTGGGCATTTGCAACAATAATAAAATTATTCTGTATAAAATCATTGCAGGTATTCTTGAATATAGGTTGATACTCTCCGATTTTTATCATTAATATTTTCCCTTCTAACCTTTGAGTATCTTTCATTATTAAAAAGCTTTTTGCCTACTTAGCTCCACCTATAATCATGTCATCTGATTAATTACGATCTGGTCATGACATTTTCTATAGTCAAAAGCTAATGTTACGTCTTATTGAGTAAAGTGCTCTTAACCTCATCTTATAGCTTTTGACCAATTAATTTATTCTGTTCCTGCAAGACGTAAAGCTTTGTTTTGTTGTTATATATTTCAAAATGCGTCTAAAAACTTAAAACTAAAAGCTATCTAAAAAATCAATTCTTAAAGTTATTATTTTAATAGTAAATACTAGCGATTCGTAGTAAACAAAATATAATGAAGGTTTTGTTGTACTCTGTTAAAGTTGTATTTCAAAGTTTGTTGTAGTGGAATCGTGTTTATACATAAAAACTTTATTTTAGTAACAGCTTCAATTACATAGTCAATACATCATGGCATCTAAAGTATCTGCCGCAAAGGTTTAATGGTTGAAAGTATTTTGTTTACCCGTACATACTATTATCCGTAGGAAGTTATTTAATCTACATTTCTGTCATTTTGTGTCTATCAGTTAAAGAGCTTATTGTGCAAGGAATCAAAAGCATTTTTTATATCAATCGATTCAGTCAATAAAAAGATACATTTAGCTTTCTTTCAAATTAATCTGTCGTTTTAGGTTCCATAATTGGTATCACTTTTACAGTTACAAATAACATTACTACATCTACTGACGATTTTAAATAAGATTTATTTACTATTTCTACAAAGGTTTTGTAGAAACAGGATCAATAATGAAATACTTATGTTGGACCGATATATAATATAAAGGAAAAATTACTTAAACCGGTACAATGACGCCCTTTCAACCTTTCATTGTTTGAGCATAGCATATCTCCCATATTCGATTGTCGAATGTTTTTTGAAAATCATATTCGACAGTAAGAGTGATTGAAATTGTACGTGCCTTACCATTTCTTAATTTACCACATTGCCCGGTTAAATACATTCTTGTAATCAGTATACATACCGTTCTAAGTTTCAGATCCTTTTTCTCAAATTTATTTCTAATTTGTACTTTTTGAACACTTCATGCCGAGGTTATTTAGAAAAATACTCCTTTTCATTTTCATTTTTTTATTTTCCTGGTATTACAAAATAGTAAAAAATAAAAACCAATAAAAGTTTGTTAGCATTTGCAACTGAAGGCAAGGCTGGAATCTAGTGTGTACTCTTTCAAAAAGTAAAACTAGAAATTTGGTTGCTCAATTACGATCATAAGAAGATGTGCAGGAAACTTATTGTTAAGCTTCCTTCCCTTTCTAGTATACTAAGGATTAAAAATATATTAACGTTTTCTCAAACTTGAGTCATGCAAGCACACTCTAATTTGTTCTAAAATCTGATTTACATTAGAGCAATTAGAAATGGGAATTTTGCACAACTTAAAGTCAGTTAATCCAGTGGCAAAAAATTTTATTCAAAATACGGAGGGCAACCTATAGTATGTTATAATATTATGTGACGGAGCGACATTCACTGAAAGTAATTAAAAATGTAGTTTGTTGTACAAATACCGAAATGCAGACATCCCAATCACTCTGGCGACATTCACGAATTAATAGTAATTGGAATTATAAGCATTTCATCATTTGTTAAAATAAAAATTATAAAAGAATGCGTCCGCATCGTTACATCTATAGTGCTATACATCAGTGAGCTTTAAAAAACAGACAATAATATATTGTTCGATATATTTGATTCAAAAAATCCTGTAGATGCTAAATACATTAGCAAAACCTGCCCCCAAGCGGTAAGTTTGACAAATTTTTTTGCTGTTTCTTGTATGTCAAACATTACCACGCCATCAGTCTTCCATAATAATGTATTTTCTATCTTACATTATTATTTTATTGTCCTTCTTAGCATTATCACGAATGTACTTGCTAGCCATATTATTTAGAAGATAATTAATATTTTCAGTTAAAAAAGTATCAAATAAACATCAAATACAGCAAGAAGCAAACTATTCTGCGCCAATTTACTACAGTTGTACAACTTTTTCCCTTGTCAGATGTACAACATATTTTTAACCCGTTTGAAATCTACATCTTATATAACTATAACAAAAATCCAGTTTTAAAACTTGAATATATACCGTCAGATTTGTAATGACATTTATAATGTAATACTATTTAGTTTATATAAAATGGTATCGATAATGGCCTTCTAAAAGTTGTTTTAATCATTTAGTGTTTTATCGTACAGAAAAATGGATATAACCTTAAAGCATTATTCCTAATGCGGTAGAACAACAACTTTGCAAAATTCGTTGAGTTTTTATGTCTAACATTTTAGCAAACTTCTACTATAAACCACCTTTGAATTAATTTTTGAAGTTTAAATACTACGTGTTTTTAGCCAATCCATAATTCCTTCAGTTTCACTTTTTGAGATTTAGTTTACTACATACACTAATTTCAACATTTTATTTGTGTTATGCTTAGAAGACATTTCTTTCGGTCTGAAAAAAACTAAATATTTTTAGTGTTACAACATCATGTAAACATGAAATACATTTATAGAACAAAATTAAGTTGCGTTGTGTGGGTATAAGTAGTTCATCACACCAATACTTTATATGGTGTAAATTCATGTCATCATCATTTTACAAAGAACGCAAAAACACAACTTCAAAGTTTCTAGGTCCGAAAACAAAAAATAAAAACTTTAAAGACAACATGAGACGTAAATACACATATTGCTAAAATTATAAGAGTAAAAATGTACTGAAAGTATTATCAAATATATAATCATATACAAATACACACTTTATAACTGACGAATTTGCTGCTTTTTGTTCACTTTCATATATTCAAGTACTACCGATGTGACTATTCAAAATAAAACTTAATCAACTCCAATTAAAATGCGATTCAACAACGCATGTTCCTACACAACCATCAATTTTAGTTTTTGACATTGTACACCATCTGCTTGCAACAACAGGTTTATCATTAAGTATTACACCACTTCATGTGTTCGTTTCTGTTATAAGAGTATTTCAAATGAGGAAGCAGCGACTTGTCCTCCAGTGATGTCCTCTTCTCTGCACTTTATGTAGACTTCTGTCAACAAACGGATGATGCAATTGCATAGAATATTTCGTTTCGTATGTACTGATTATTTAAAATGTGAATTGGGTATCCAATGTCCGTAATTAATACTCTCTAATGCACGTGGGTTCAAATTTGAACAGCGACCTTAAGGTTTTTCCGGCGAAACACATGCGTACACTGCACAATATCCGCTGAAGTACTTATAACATGTCCTTTCATTGTTTCAGTGCAGTTACAGCACCACACAATTCACAAGTATTTTGCCTTTGTGACGTATAGGCAATTCCAGAGCATTTTCAGTAAGTACGTTGCCCAACAAAGCAACAACTGCAAAGTACACGTTAATGCAGTGTTAACCTCAAGATGATTACAGATACTGACTAGGTAACACGCACACTGCAATCACAACATGGAAAACCATGTTTCCTACTTGTCGGAACAAATCATGATTAATGGTTACCACTAACCAAAATCTGATAATCACAAAACATTGCAATCAGGAATGAATCATATCCAGTCGTAACATTATCATGCTTCAGATTGCAGACAAGCAGTTTTCAATTGTCATTAAGCAAATAAGATATGTGGCGGTATTCAAGATATATTTCAAATTACCCTACATTCATTTTACTCACTATATTTCAATAGTAGTGAAATCTGATCGATAATGTGGACACATTATAAAAGCATTTAAAACATCATTAACGTTTAATTAAAGGTGCAAAAACAGCCTGTGTGCGATTAACCGAACTGCTATAAAAACCAGTTACTATACAATAGTAACTCCAGCAAACAGATGATACCATACTTTGCTATAAATGTTAAATAAGACATTTGAAATGGACTTTTAAATCTTATATAGTAGGTTTGCTCACCTCTAGGATCACACTTGAAAAACAAATGTTTTCAGAATATTAAGCACTGTAAAACAATAATTAACACTGGATAAGAGCTGAATATTCAAGTCCACATAATAAAAGTAAATCTACCAACACTATTGGATAAAATGAAAGTTCCTTTTCAAATTCAGATTGTCTCTGAATAAAATGCGCCATGTGTCATATTTCTCGTAGATCAAAGTGTCCTTGCAGCTACGTTCATGGTTGTGCAGCAGCATTTGGTGGGTGAATCGAATGAAGCTAGTCATTAGTCAATGGTTATGTTGTGCTTAATACAAATATTAACTCTATTTTATATTTGCCATACTTTCATTCGATTGCATCACTTTATGATTAGGCATTAGATTACTTTTTATTGAATGTTTTGTGCGCCTCGTCTTCTTGGTTGTATATTAGAACAAAGAATTAACTATTTATCAAACATTGTAAATGAAGGAATGTATGTAATTGGTACTAAATAGATAAGAAAGTATATGTACATTTGATCAACGAGAACATCACGTTTTTTTAATCATCGATTTTTTTCTAAATTGATGGCCTCCTTGATTTTGTTGTTAAATGTATTTTGAGTATTTCAATTAATTATTTTCGTCATTTAGTAACAACATTCTTCTTTGAAATTGTAAATACCTACAATCTGGACATATAAAGACATGATATACCGTAATATCAACTACCAACTATACTAGTGCGGGAACATCATGGCAGAGACGCAATTTGATTAAGTAACACTTACGTGTCAAATTAAAGACAAGTAAGAAATGGTATTAGAATGGCTTGACTAATAAATAGGACGATTTTGGTGTTGAGATTGAAAAGAACGTCATAGTAAGAGGTGCTCGAACATGTTTAAAAGATGTACAAAATATCACATTCAAATTTTAAAGATAACGTATACATATAAATGCAGGAACGTCTCAAAAGTGTCCTACGATTCAATGTCAATGTCATTTATTGTAAGAATGGGTTCACTAAGTCTGAACTTCAGAAATGCTAAACTGCGCAACATTTACAACATGAATCGTTCAGTATTGGATCATAACAGTAATTTACATATGTAGCCTACCACTACTGTTTGACGTGCACAAGTTTAAACAACAAAGAAATCTGCATCATGGAATAAATAAGATGACGACTGCAGACCATTATTAAATAAATCAGTTTGGTTAATACAATAATTGGATGTTTTATTGCATGTTGGCAACAATATATAAGTTCGCATTAATTGCATTAATGACAGAAATATTTTGTTAACATATACCAAATTTCAACTTATGCCCTTGGTGCGTCATTGACGTCGATGGTGAGCCACTTACCTTCAACTTTGTATTCGATCAAGACTTTGGAGCAACTGGAAGGCTTGCATGCAGGGGCATCGGCAGGGTAGTTGCAATTGTTAATTCTTGGATCCCACACCAAGTCAGCTGGGCAGGGCATGACGTAAGGTGTCCAGTTGCTACATTGAATGAAAGAATGGCAATCCTTTGGATTTGGAAGATATTGATCCTCCCGATCGGCAGGGCAAACAACTTTGCAGCTTCCACCTTCTCCAGATTCACCGGACTCTTCTGACTCATCAGACTCCTTGGATTCCTCAGATTCTTCGGATTCATCAGACTCCTTGGATTCTTCAGATTCTTCGGACTCCTCAGATTCCTTGGATTCTTCAGATTCTTCGGATTCCTCAGATTCCTTGGGCTCTTCAGATTCCTCAGACTCTTTGGGTTCTTCGGATTCTTTGGGCTCTTCGGACTCCTCAGATTCCTGTGATTCCTCAGACTCTTCAGACTCCTCCGATTCTTTGGGCTCTTCAGATTCCTTGGGTTCCTCAGATTCCTCAGACTCCTTAGGCTCTTCAGATTCCTTGGGTTCTTCTGATTCCTTGGGTTCCTCTGATTCCTTGGGATCTTCACCTTCGTTGGAACCATCAGATCCACCCATGAGGTCCTTGAAGAACCATTCCCCAGCGACTTGGTATTTCAACTGGTAAGTTACACAAGCTCGAGGAGAGCAAAAAGCAGAAACTTCAGCCTTGTTACATTTGTTGGT
>JAHZNE010007920.1:0-14384 GCA_027744055.1 Callyntrura sp. NNG-2020 | reverse complement strand
ACTAAACAATCAAAAGATCCCACGGTATTTCCTTGATTGGTTGGTGGTACATGCATTTTCTTTATTGCTGCACTCCATCATTCATGAACAGGGAAGGAAAACACGCTATTTTGATTTTGCCTCTGATATTCATTTATATTCTTTTATTCTCGATCCTCGTTCACACCATTCATCATTTTCCTTTTTGCGTTTTATTTACGTCGTCATTTTTTGGCGTCACGACGGAAATAAATCAACACTGTCGTTTTATCCTCTTATTGTTCGTAGTTTATTCCGCTTTGTTCTCGCAAAAAAGACGATGATTGCATTCCGACCACGATTTTTCATATTTTTGTTGCGTGTGTGACAACACCATTTCCTCCGATCAGTCGAGGCTGATTAAGAAGAAATATTTTTTTCTCCCAAAATTCACGTATTTTTCAACGTCGTTGTCAACACTTTTAGTTTATCTCTTGTCAAGCGTACTCCCTCCAGATGTTGCCAATTTTCCTGATGAAAAAATCATTTTGTTATATCATATCGTTTTATAATATATATCACGTCAAACACCTAATTAATCTCCCATCAAGCTAATGCTCTATTTTCATTGGGATATACATGCATAAATTGACAGTGTCAGCGTGTACGAGACAAGTAACAGATTTAAGAAAATTTTCATTTTAGCAACGTTACGTAGCTCTGTAGCTTTCTTTTTTCTATAAAAGAAAACACTCAAAAAGTTTTTTTTCTTAGGAAAAACTTTCTGCGAATGATGTTTTTCTTTCTAGGTACTGTATACATACTCTCTTATATAAATAATGTATGCACACATGTCTACTATATATATGCTACTACTGCACGCACTCTCCAAATCTCAAAAACAAGCTTTCCCTCCATTTTCTCAAGTTGGTCAGCTCACCCGTAGAAGAAAAACCTAAACTTTATTTCATGTGACTGAATAAGCTTGTAAAATTCCTCTTGTCATTTTCATTTCTCTTTGAATGACGTGAATAAAATTCCAAAAGGAAATCTTTAACTTTCTCTCTCCCTTTTTCTCTTTCTCTCAGATGGTTATACGTTTTCAAGCTGACATTAATATACAACATACGCGCCACTACACGATACGGCCTACACGAAATATCTTTCCCTTACATAAACTTTACATTCATATGGCCTACCTAATTCGTAGCTTGTTCTCTGAAACTTTTATAAGGTTCGCGTGTTATCATCATTTCTATCCCACTCCTCTCGGCCCATCGCCTTTTGCCCTCACACTCAAAGCACGCACACAAACACGCGTTATAATCGGAATGCAGATGAAAAACTATGGTAAACATCTTGGGCAACAAAGCTCTCTTTTTGAGAGAGACAGAGAAAATTACCGAATGTGTTAATAAATATTAATGCGAATAAGTAAGTTAGTTATTAAAGTAGATTGCGAAAACCCATTAAGGTAATAGGGCGAAACTGCAGTGACCTATAATGCCGCAGTGAATTGTATATAAGAAAATGAATATGGCATCATCATCTTCCTACGCTATTTTGATTATACCTTTTGATACTTTCTCCAGAGGAATTCTCCTGTGGGAGAATTTTGGAGAATGCATAATGTTGCATAACATACACTGCATTATTATGTGGAGAGAGTGAGAAATTGATCAAAATGAATAAAAATGTAAGAGGAAGGAAAATGAAAGGAAAGTTTTCCTTTACTTGAATACCGAATTAGCTTCACGGTACATATTCCTCAGGCGGGGGTACAGTGAAAGTACGTGTTATATTAGAAGCAGTAAACATTGTTACCAGGAAGGAAAGCAAATGCGAGGCTCTGTTGCGGCCTTCTGTTTATAGCAACCTGTCAGGGTGTAACAAGGGATATGAATGCAATAGTCCAGCTAGAAAAGTAATTAAACTGGAGGCTTGTTAGTAATGTTGTGCTATGGAGGAGTACTGCAGTGAAAAAAATCTGGGGAATATTATTCCAAGAAAAGCTATACTGCAGGGGTGCGCAGGTATCACCTAATAATATATGACCGAATTTTCTCTAACTTGGCAAAAAGTAATGGGGTGATCAAAGGACGCTTTCATTAAAGCGTGTGCTGATGGGGTAAACAAAATTGGGACGGCTGTAAAAGCTGTCGAGCATTTTAGAATTGTTGATTAATTTTTGCCAGAATTTATTAACCTGGATGAGGATATTGGAGGAAAGTATTTTTTTAACGTTATCGCTTTTTGCTCCCTTTTTACTTTTTCAGGTCCCAAATTAATTCTAAGAATGATGTTGCCGTTGTACTAATCACTGCTTCCTTTTTCTCTCGATCTCGGCGTCTCCTTCGTTTGCTTTCTACAGAGGCTAAAACAAACAAACAAATATTGTAGTTTCCCTGTGAGTTGTAAACTCTCTCTGATGCAGTTGTTCATTACCATGCGAGAGGGGTACGAAGCCAAAGCATACAAACCAGACGGTTTTACGACGAAGACAACAACAACAACAACAACAACAAAAACAACGTCGACTTTAAGTGTGTAAATAATGAGAGAAAATACTCGAGAGTTTTCAGACGTTCACTATAGACGTACTTGAATGTTCCGGAAAGTGTTTGTTTACTTATTCGAATATATTACCTCGCCATTGACTGGAAGTCATTCTATTTTTATGTCTTCAAAGTTTAAATCATGAACTTTCAAGTTCAGCCATCCACAGTAATTACAGTCAAAATCAAAATATGTTTAGTTCTCGAAATGAAAAGAGCAATAACGCTCGCTGTCTGGTTAATTTCGGTACGAAAACCAAGCGCCGTAAAATAGGGATGATGATCGAAGAAGTATTTTTCCTTTGGCTGTTTTTGAAAGTAATTGGCAACAAAACTTTACCTTGATTGTACGTATGCGGCGAAAATTCTGTAGCGGAAGAAAAAAGTTTAATACCTTTTGCATTAATAACTATTGGTGTTATGTTGATAAGAATCAAAAAGCAAGAAAGGCATTTTATACCTCTTCCTCCGGAGGTTCGCCTGTTTACCACGGAATTGAAGTGGATCCCGCAATAAGCTTCTAATGGCGCATAAAATTTAAGAATGAAATGGTGAAGAGGATTGAGTAATATGTGATATAGAGAACAAACAGGAAATTGGAAGAAATATCCCTATTTGGTAGGAGAGGGAGAGAGAGAGAATATATCTGTAAGTCTCGATGAGATTAAGGTACAAAAATATGCACACACCACCCAGCCAAGTGGAGAAGAGGATAATCAAAATGAGAGCGAAAACCAAAAGTTTTTTCTGAGAAAAACACGGGAGAGATTCTAATGGGAGAGGAGAAAGCGGTAAAACCACACGAGGAGGATTCGTTATCGTCATCATCACGCATTCCTCTTATTACAGTAAACCCTCTGCTTAAAATCCTCGCTGTTTTTCCCGCAAAAGTTGCCCATTCCTCCCTCTCATCATTTAATCATAATGATTATCGTCCTTACCATTTCACCCAGCATCCGCTGGTTTTCCCCATGATGAGGCTGGTGTTTGTGTATACGCGTGCAGAAATAGCGTCGTCAGACCGGGGTAATAATCATGATGCTTTGGTAATAATAATTACAGTGGAAGAGAACAATAGGCTGTCATGCTGAGGATGACGATAAGACCTAGTTAGCATGTCCTGTCGTCGCCATGCGCCTACTATTTAGCGACTACGCGAGTACATTTTAGGACTCTTGTGGCTCCATAACGCTTCACTAGGGAAAATGTTCATTTCTTTTTCTCTCCTGTTCCTCTCCTACAGAAAGGGGGTAATGGTGAAATCGAACAGATATTTGTGATTGCTCGCTTTTGGTGCGTACATGTTACTTGTAGGAGGATGGACCATGTTAGAGAGATTGAGTGAAAGGGAAAATATTCCATGGAAAGGGATCATCTCTCACCACTCTTTTTCGTTTCGGCTTTTCTTTGGAAAACGGAATGGCAGGAAAAGCCCAAGAGAAGACGAGAGATAGAGAAAGAGCACTTTGTTGTTCATTGTCCCGTACATAGATAGACTCTCCTCACATTTCGTATTTATTCTGGTAACGTAACGCACAACCACGTCAATTGACTGGCAGACGCGAAAAAGAGAGAGAGAGTTTGGGTTGTTGTAAGAAGAATAAATGTAGCCAAGTGCACTTGAGTCCGCAAAGGACGGCAAAGTAAGCAATTCAAAGCGAGAAAAGTATCACAACGGTTTGTGCTTTTGTCGACAGAACGACCGTATCTCAACAGTCTATATTTTGTACCAGAGAAAAGTTGAATCCATCTGGAAGTTTGATAGAAATGCAAGGATAAATCTGTCTGAATCCCTAAAAATCTTTTTGTTCAATCCTGTTTGGTTCTTTGGCGGTGGGAAAGTCAAGAGAAAAAGATTTTAATGGGGAGGACGCTCACACACAAACACACATGGACAGACAGAGAGAAAGATAACAGCTGCGTTAGGTATATTTATAAGATGTAACAATAAGAAGTTCAGCTTTGAGCGGCAGTGCCAAAAAATTGAAGAAAATTTGTGTATCTCTATTGTTGGCAACTTTTGTCTAGCGAAATAGGTCGAATTCAGTAAGTGGAACGCTATTGTTTCTACATTCACCTCGTAGCTCATTCTTTTCTCTCAGTTAAGATGAGATGAAACAAGACGTAAAGACGAAATATACATTCAGGGAGCTGACACATAAAATGGTGAATATGTATATAGCTTGTGCCAAGTCACCGTTTCCGCTATTTATCTCCGAGATTGGTTTTTCTGGCAAGGAGGGACAACACATGAAACCACTGTTGTCATTTCAGATTTCAATAATTTCACCGGAGATGCGAGCGCAGATCGTAGAGGTATGCAAAACAGGGATTGCATTAAAAAAAAAGTCCGACTGATAAATCGGAACCCGATCGGTGAGCTTATGCGACACAAGAGCAAATCACGTTAAGAAAAGGATTCTGCGGTTGGTTGTCCGGGATTTTTCGGAAATGTTAAGATTTTTTAAATTCCTGAACTTGTATGAGTGAAATGTAAACCGGATCTGATAGTTAACACCGGCCACCTAAATTTGTCTATCGGACTTGAAAAAATACCATGTCAACAAAAGATTTAAATTCGACCATATTTTGGTTTGTCGCCTAAATATACAATTCTGATACTCTCTCCAACATTATTGATTTTGACAGTCGTGTCCAGCCAGGGTTGCGTGTCTTTATTTCCCCGTGCTCACCACCAACGATCTAATGCGCCATGGCAACTATGACATAATATATTTACATCCAGTTTTAAAGTAACAGTTCACTTTCCTAGGAAATACCCTTTCATAAATTCATGCAGCTGTGATATTTTTCAAATCTCTTTCTCTTTGACAGACTTTAGAGTATCACAACACTATTTGATTTTCCGCTAGAAATCTCTCCAAACTTGAGAAACCTTTGTTTTACAAACATTTTTTTTCTAGATTTCGTTTGAACTGTGTCTGACTTTGAGCTTTGCTTCTCTACACCCGTTTTACTTTGTGTCGCTTCGCTACCTCCAGTATAATTTACGGAACAAAACAGCTACACAAGGCACGTTAAAATATAAACAGGTTTAAACAACGGCTCGACTGTTTCATTTTACCAGGATATACTTGTATCCCTTTCCTTCATAAACATTTCCTCGCGCGACAACTACAACGACACACGGACGAGAAAGGTAGAAATAAAAGTAAACTGTCGCCGTGCATTACTCCGTCCTACCTCAGCTTTCTTTTATCAGGCAGCTCAAAGTAGAAAGCGACTCCGGATACAACACAACCCCACGAAAGATCATTGAAATGAAATGATGACTGCCTGCGGCCATTTTAGTACCTTTTAGTACTACTTTAGTCGTATCTCTCCCCTGACACATACCAGGTAGTCTTGGGATAAACCCGGATGAGTAAATGAGATGAAAGGGATGATGATGCGTGGATAAAGGGGAAAGCGACTGCCATGGAATGTACTAAATCGTTTTTTTTTCTCTGCTCCGTCGTCATGACATCACGAGGGAAAAACCGGATTGGAAATATGATTATGTCTACATATAAAACGCGCCAACAACAACAGCAGCAGCAGCTGGTTTTGTATGATACACACAAACTCGGTCATAACAAACATGTAAATGTTGCAATTTGCCTTCAGACATGGGAAAACACTCGAAACAGTCAGGTACACAAACATACACACGGGGGAGAGGGAAAAACTGCAACGACTGGGAAATAAAACCAGTTATTATTGTTTTTCCGCACACAAATGTTGTACGTCTCGTGCAGTTTGTGTTTTTTCCTTTGGAACAAGAAATTGCTTTCTCCGCTGTTACTTCTTTGCTGGGGAAAGAGGTAATGGGAGTCGGACCATACGAAATATATAGCTGCTGTTGGTACATTGCATCTTTATTTTTTGCGTGTGTGAAAGTGAAATAAGGCAAAGGGGAAAGGGGAGAAGCATGAAGGGAAAAGAGAACGTGTGTATGTGTTTGTTATCTGCTTATGAAGTTTGAACAAGCAACCGGGTGTGTATACACAAACAAACAAATATTATGATTTTTTTTCACAGAAAAGAGATTTTTGCTTGCCCTGGCAAGAAACATGGTTTGAACCGTGAAAAAAAGGTTATTTATGCTTGCTTTGACAACGGTAATCATTTTACGAGAGCTTTATGGCGAAAGGTACACGGGAATGTGTGTTGTAGTTACAGTCTGTAGTTGTAGCAGCATTACGTAAAATTACTTTTGAATATGAATATACAGGGTTATTTAAAAAGTAATGTGTTTCTGTCTTGTGCGTTTGCACAATTTTTTTCTCTTCTTGTTGCCCTTCTTCCCGCACTCAGTGTCCCGAGCAGAATGAATTGGAGACAGTGTTGGGAAACTGTCAACTGTGGATTTATGGAGCTCACATTCTCAACTTGTACACCGTGATTGAACTCATAATAGTCGTTTACCATATAGTGAGCGGCAAGAATTTCCACGGGAGTCGGGCCATTCTTGTCGCTGTTTTAGCCATCATTAAACTTACTTTCCGAGTGGTGGCCTTTATCGTCGTCAAATTATTTATGGCTGACCTAAGTCGACCGTCCTGCTCTTGTCCTGTACCTCCGCCGCCACAAATGATGGTCCCGGCTCCGCCACCGAACAGGTATACAACCGGCTCGTATGCACATGTATAGCTAGGTGGGAGACAGACTGCGACGACGACGACGACGACAACGTCGACGGCGACAAGAACGACAACCACGACATGACAATGCCAGGACATAGAGTACACGTTCAATTATTTTTTACTTTTTACGATACCACATGACCAGCACAACAGGAAACTCATTTCAGCGAGCAGACGTAAACAAAGGAGCATTTTAATAGTGATCCCAATTTATCAAGTGTTGGGGTCACTCGAGTGTGCATTTCAACTATAATTATTACCATTGTGTCCTGTCATGCCTGACGCATACCAAATTTCTCTCTTTCTCTCTATCTCTCTCTCTCATTTATTTGATCTTTCTATCATTTTCACTTCCATTAAAAATAATGGGTGTCCTTTTCTATTTTGTCTTGTCTTTTTCCTTATGTCACGGTCGACGCCTTTTTTGGGGACGACCTTCCTTCCACTTGAATGGTTTTTTTCCGTACGGGGACATCTTCTTCGTCTTCGTGTCTGAACTCTCTCTCTCTCTCTCTCTTATTCTCCGCCCTATTGTTTCATCCAAACAATGGAAACTGGATCTCTCTCGCCCACAAAACAAATCATTCATCGACAAAACAACAACAACAACAACAAAACATTTGTTGATACAACGAACACGACACCGAAAAATAACACATTCTAGTCAGTATCAACCCGGTCCTTATCATCACCCCACGTAAGACACGTACGCACGTGTAGAGCGATATAGGGAAAACACACAGATAGAGAGAAAAAGTGAGAACAAAAAAAGGAGGACCGACGAGGACTTTTGGACGGGCCAAATAAAGTAATAAAAAAGAGGAAAAAAAGGAAATTTGTTACGTTTACTTGTTCGTGTAGATCCTCATTATTTTTACACGACAGCTATCTAGTAGGGCGAAACAGAGACCGTTACAAAACAATAGACATACATAGTCCGCTATAGTTTCTAAGCATTTTTCGTGTTTATCTACGTCTATTATACTAAATTAATGGCTACGGATACTGTGTAGTTATTTGTTATTTACTCAAATTATATGTTGTAGCAGCACTTATAAGGTACATACATTTAGCTCCCCTACAAAATGAGTATATGTACAGGAAGGGGCAACGACAACAAAGTCAAGTCGCGGTGAAGACGTGGAAGAAAAATGAGGTTATTTTGTTTGGATCAAAAGGAGCATCAAGAAAGAGGAGATGGAAATGAGCTAAGTACTCATTAGAACGTTAGAACGGAAAAAAGAAGTTAGCAGTTTCGATCTTTCTTTGTATTCAAAGAAAAATGTTACCGTTGCGTTGTATACCGGGTAAACAAACATACATACAATAATACTAGCCAGACACCCGTAGGATGTAGGAAGATTTTTAAAAAGGGGTCGTGTTTTCCGTATACTCTACTCTCTACTGCTCTCGTCCTCTACACTATTCATTAACTAGACACCACTTTATAAAATTGCAGGCATTCATTTTCAAAAAATGCGTTAAATCATTGGGTAACATGCAAATTGTATTTGGAGATGAAAAAAGGAGACAAATCTAAATAGGACGAGGTTCTGTTGGTTTTTATTCGCGTCAGTCATCGATGATGCTCTCACAGTCTCTTTTAGACAACGATAACAAATGACCACACAATATACAGAAGAGAAAATAACGACGAAGAGTGAAACGGCAATGATTTCAGAGACGTTTCAACAAAGTGAAAAGACAACGTATTTTGGGGAATAATCATTAACCAGGAAAAATGATGAAGATTTAGGCAGTGGATTCCGAGACAGTTTTCAATAACTATACACACTATTATTACTTTATTACTCAAAAAGCATATACCACACACCCCCGCATATGCAAGTGGGTACGGACGTCGTTGTAGAGGATGTTATATATGATTGATGAATGAAAAGTTATATATATTCTCTAGATACTTAGACATACACTCCTTATTATTGCAAGATAGGAAAAAATCGACCACATTATACAATAACCATACAACATTCCACTTAAAAATAATAGGCTAATATGAAATAGGATATAATATTAACGTCAAGAGAGCAAGTTTTTTTTTATCAGGACAAGCTCTTCCTAGTGTTGGACTATCTCCACAGTTGTCAAGAGTCTAGAAAGAAGGATGGTGGTGGTTCGACGATGGTATTGATGATATGATGGTAAAATGAATTGTCTGTAATAATATAGCGAATATAAAATGTACGTTGTTTATGCAGATATTACACAACTAGAAATTGTTACGACTGCATGTACTAATATACATATAGATAGCTTATACACTTATACACACATGTACTAATATTATATATAAATATATATGTATATTATTAAACATAATATATATGTAACCAGACGTGTAAGTAAACTTGTAACTTTTGACGTATAAGCGTCCTCCCAAGAGTTGAAAGCGTTCAAGAATTTATTCTAATAGAGAAATGAAATAAAGTTTTATTCACAATCTTACAAATTGCCGCTGCATGCACAAAACCAACCACACTGCCAAAACCGAAAGGAAAACTGGATACATGTTGCCGTTTACTGTAGCATGTAGTAGTAGAGATAGTAGTGGCAGTTTCCTCCCACGAGAGCCAAAAATATTTTTCATCCACCATCAAAATGAGAATGGTGATGACCATGTAATAAAAACAAACAAGAAGGGCTACCCACTTACACATACGAGCATATTATTCTAATTCAGACGATATTCGCTTTCCTTCTTACATAACCGGGCTGCTACTGATGCTGCTGCTGTGTCGACCAAAAAATGACCCTTTCGTCTGAAGTGCCAACGTCAGTGCTACAGCTGTGTAGATAGTTGGAGGGTAACATGAAGAAATTTTCGTTCGAGAATACAGAGATCCAACACATATGCATGCGTATGAAAAAAAGGTTTCCTGTCTGCATATATTTTGCATGTAGATGAGATCATGTCAAGCCTTTTCATTTTTTACTAGAAAAAGGGAGGAATACGGATGCACCCATCAAAAGTAACAATATCTTGAGCTGTATATAACCCTCAATGTAGATGCTTATATGCGAGTCAAGAATCCGGATGCTATTGTACTACATAATTTATGCAATTTGTATTGATTACGTTCCCCAGGATTACTAATAATAACTTTGCCGCTGCAAATTGCAACATGGATCATATAATAACCAACTAAAAGCTGTAACCATTTTATTATGCCCCGTTGGCAAACCACATCATTGTCCGCACAGCAACAGCAGCAGTAGCAGTAGTAGGAGCATCCGCATCCGGAAGATATTTGTAACAGCCGGGTTACCTCCTAAAAACAACCATTTTCGGTAGAAATTTTCTTTTTGAGCATAGTTGCCTCGCCGTTCTCTAGAATATTCATGGAAAACAAGGAGAAGCACACACATGGGAAGGTAAGTATGTGTACCCACAAATTTTATGGATGATGCAACTGACGGCAGGCTTCAGATGTAGGAGGGCGAAGACAGGTAATAAAAATTTGTTCTCTTCTTTTCTATTTACTTCACTGTCATAAATAATAATAAGTCTTGGGTAAACACGGTTTCCGTTAGCCTTTTTTCTTCATGAAGCCAGACCGTAAAGAAAAGGTAAACAAAGCAATAGCAGCAACAACAGCAGTGAAAACGCTGTAGAGAAAACGGGGTATCGTCGTCATTTGATTTTTTAGTTGGATCCAGGTACAGCCATGCCCCTTTCCATCCCACAGAAAATCGAATCAGGATGATGCCATCATCAAGTCAGTGCTCTACTATGGTGCCCCTTTTGCTACCACTAGTGGTACGCCCAAAACAAGCTGAAAGTCTTTCTGCATTTCCTTAACACTAGTAGCGTACTCCAAAATGCCATCGCCAAAATCATCGTTACCATCATCATCCTTACACAATTGTTCCACTCGGCAAACTTATTTTTTATGAAGATTTTTTGTATGCCAAGCAGGTTTTTTTCTTCTTCTATTTTTTCAGCTGGCCCGTTCTCTTTGCATCTTGCAACATACACTTGTGTATATATACAACCAAAAATAGAAAAGTACTCCGAGTCAGATATTTTTTGCCATTGTGTGTTCCATTTCCGCAGCAGCTTCATTTTCATTGCTACTCTGTTGCTGCTGCTCAAGTGGTATTATTGAAAAAGCAGTCTAGTGATGTAGATGTACAACTTTTTTGGGTGTATTATTATTATCACCACCCAGCATCAGCCGTTGCTCCAGAAGGAGAAAGGAAACTTCAGTAAGAGAAAAAAAAACAGACGACATAATAGTAACAAAGGGAAACTAACGGTCATTTTTTGTGACCACTCCACGATCCAAAAAAACTTGCCGTTTGCTTTTCTATTTGGCCTGGTTTGCCTTTGTAACTCCAACGATTATACTGACAATATTCGTCTAGCATTATGACGAGAAAGACGGGCCGTTATTAGAATGATTTTTACATCTAGGGAGAGAGAGAGAATGAGTAGGGGACTAAAAGAACTGCACTGCACTATAGCAACAGCGTTGTCATGAGTACTCTTGTCTCCAACAGGCTATTTTGTGAAGCAGTGGTGGCGTAGCACCCTAGAAAAAACCCTGAAAGTTTCAGTAGCGGTCTAGGTATATCGGCGATGATGGTTGTCGTCCGTGTCTATACAAATATGTATATCTACAGTATATTCGAAAGCCCCTTTCCCGAAGAAAGTGAATGCCCGATGGGATGATGATGGTGGCAGGCCACAAATAGGAAATGCAATTTTTGAACATAACATTTCATTCCAGAGAGAGAGAATGTTCCCAGATCCACGACTTTAGATCCTTGTATGGTGCAAAAGGCAGAAGTGGTGCGAGTGAAAACTGAGATAATGTTAGTGCCGTGTGGTGGTGCAGTATTTTTCTCTCGTGTTATGCATACATATACATATGTATACTGTGTAAACAATCGCAAGTATTTTTGCCAGGCACTTGACTTGAGAAGGAGAACGATGACGATAGCAAACAAAAGGAGCAAAGTTTTTTGTTTGGAGTCGTTCTTGTTCAGCCTTTTTCATTTTTGTGTAAGACGAGGGAAACGGGAAACGTGTGAAAAAGTGTACATGTTTTTCTCCTTTACGAGTTTTTCCCCTACATATACTTTACTTCGATAATATTTTTGGGGGATGCCTTCCATAACGGAAGTAATGTGAGTTTATATATACAACAATATACACAACACGCTGTTGTTGACATGTAGGTGGTTCCAGCACAATGCAAGTGCATTAAAAAGGTAGAGCTTTGAATACAAATTATTTGTCCTTTTATGGAAAGAAAATTAAGTCAAAGTTATGGTGAGTGTGTGTCCTTTTCAATAATCATAAAATTAGTTGTCTCCGTGTTGCCGGCACGGTTCTGGCAAAACTGGAGATTTTTTAGGAAAAGAAAAATGTAAAGTAAAAAATTTACGACAAGAAAGAGAAAAAGCGCAGAAAGTAATAATGATGATAGTTGCGTAACTTGTGAATAACTTAACGTGAAAAAAACCAGGTCATCCACACATGCATGAAGAAACACAGCAACATGGAACTGTGCTGCTGCTGGTGTAGCAGTTTTTTGTATCATTTTAACAGGATTATTTAATGCCCCTTTTAAATGATTCTAGTTTTGGTTGTCAAGAGGACGACTACAGTATGTGAAGTAAAGATAAGGAACCCAAAGTACCCTACTTAAGTCCCTGTGCCTTTCCCTCCTCTCGCAAACCAGGTCTCATTTAGAGAGATATGTTCGAAAAAGAATTTGTTCGGTCATGATTATGACATAAAGTGGGGGAGAATGTACTTATGTAGGCGCGCTGCGGAGAAAATACTTAACAATCCTTTCATGGGTACTAGGTAAGTGTACTACGTTTTTTCCCCGTCTCCTTGGAGCCTTGTTAAATGTTGTGTATCCAATATTCTGGAAAGTATAAGCGTCTAATGAGAATGATGTAATGGAGCCTCCACTCTACCAGTCTTGCGGGAAGAGTAGAGTAGTAGAGCCCTGGTGTATAGAGCTGTCGTATGAAGAGAGGTTCACTTTCCTTAAAACATTTCAACAACCGCTAAGTGCTGAATAAGAATATTTATTTTTTCTCCCAGAAAAAAAGTATCCCCACTTTTGACTGAATATCACTCTTCCAGTAATCTCGTAAGCCCCCTTATATCTTTTTAACTTTTCTTGCTGCCCTTTCAACGCGCTCGGAGAGTTTTGCTGGGGAGAGAAGACTGCGGATGAGTAGAGATATGAGGAGATGAAGAGCTGTGGGATTATAAGAGCATCATAATAAGGGTGGCCTCTTGTATATATAAGATTCCAGGGTAATAGAGAACGTCTTCTAGTTACAGACGCGTGGATAATACACTGTGATCAATTACTATCATTGTTGTTGTTGCTAACACTGTGGAAGAGACTGTGCGTGCCTATCTAGCATTACATCTAGTAATTTACATGAGGAAGAAAGCATCTTTTACGTCAGGGGAATGATGCATGAAGTCTATCAAAAAGGCTCGGGTATCTTTACAATCCAGCTTAGTTTTTGTGAAGAAAAAAGTTTTACTCTGTGTCAACCCAGAAAAAAATCAGAATCCTTGCATCTCAGCATCACGGTTGGATAAGTAAATGTACTTGTAACAAAAGAGGAGGAATTCCGTCAAAGCCAACATAACATAAAAAGTTTCCCCTTTGTCATTTTATTTTCATTTTAAAGTAAAGTGCCAATCCTTAATTATACATATAGCGCAACAGCTTCCTCAGACCTTCCTCGTTTATTATTACAAGTAAAAAATTACATTACATTACATGTTTCTATTACTGTTTGTGAGGGGTAAATCCTTTACATGTAAAAAAAATCCCGGAAAAGGGTTCCATTGTGAAATGAAAAAATAATAATGAAAGAATTCTATTACTGTACATACTGACAACGATTCACTAAATTAGACACAATAACAGTGGATGTGGTAATACAACCCGCATCTGTCTGCGGCTGGGAGAAAATCGCACACATTTTTAATGATTGCTACATAATTTATTCTTCCCGGCATTTGCAAATTGTAACATTATTCCTCTTTATCAAGTGATGGTTCCATTTTTGTGCTACGGCTGGTCTACTTTCGTACTTTGACGTCAGCATGCATAAAGTATGCACTTTAATGTGCATGATATAATAAAAAAATCGTCTCCTATCTTCAAGTAGCAATAATAAAAGGAGTAATCATGGTAATCATAGTCTGACTCAACTTTTT
>JAHZNE010007919.1:0-18883 GCA_027744055.1 Callyntrura sp. NNG-2020 | reverse complement strand
TATCAGCAACACTGCAATCCATCATCAGCAACACAATGCCGTTACAGTAACGATATGTAATACACATGAACGAAACTAGTTCCAAGGAAAAGACACTTCGGGGAAATAAGAAAAAGGCACTTTAATAATATTATATTAAAAGAAATTGGCTCGTTGTAGGAAAAGGAAGAAAAAATCAAAAGAAAGGAACTCTAGCATTTTGTGGCCATTATGCATTAATACGTAATACGACATGTCTGTGCACGTACGTACGAGGAGACGAAAACGAGACTGCTGCTACCGTCACGCTCAGCTGCTGTATTGCCATGTGTTTGAGAGAATGAATAATGTTATACGCAAAATATTTTTATTATTAACAACAATAATACCAAAATTGAAATTAAGTATGGCCAATACTATTACACAAGTGTAAATCACTTTTAAGCAACAATGTAACGGGTACGAATATTACCTATACGCGAAATTTCACTTAAGCCTCCTGTGAACACGACGATGGTTAGGGTACCTACTTGTAACGTGTCTTCGACAGAACGGTTGTAACAGTGTATGGTAGAAAAACAGCTTATAAGAAGTATAAAGCAATAATACGCAGTAATTCTGAGAAGAGGGAAGCACCAACAGTTTTTTTGTCTGTTTTATAAAGTAGATGGAAGGAGAAAGAGAGAGTTATAAAATGTAGAAGTATTTTAATATCAATTCGATGCGAGAAAAAGAGCCAATTTTTACTCACTCTTACGTTCACCATTTCCCTCGCTACCTACTACCTACCAGTAGTACCTTTTGCCATCGTCGTCGACGTCCTTTCAAGACGTCTGGATTGCGAGAAAAACATATAAAGCCATTTATTTTTACCTTTTGTACCCTCATGGGCATTATCGATGATTTTTTTAGTTTTGTATTCATTCCTAGGCTTGTATGTATACACATGGTCCTCTGCACCTTCCAATATTTCTGTGTTTCAATAATATTTTTCAATCAGAATTTTTGTTGCTTTTCCAGTACTGGTATTCTTTATTCTTTCCCCTTTTTTCATATGCAGCTTGGAAGACGGCTATAGTAGCTGGAGAAATTGCGCTGTTGGCACTGAGAGCTCTACTGTTTCTCTGGGGGTTTAGAGAGAGAGAGAGAGAGAGAGAGAGAGAATATGAATTTCTTGTTTGAAAGAGACAAAAAATTCAATTTCCGGCCACTTTTTCCCAGAAACCGTCTGTTAGTCACGGTACGGAATGGTGTGCTATGCCTAGTACCGTCTTTGTGTAGGGAATAGTTTGTATATACGTAGGTGTAACATGTAAACATCAACGGAAAAGTAGAAAGTCAGATCAAGATCATGATCTTTTGTTTGCTGTCAGTCAGTATGCGCATAGCCTTTGGTATAGTACAAATATCTATTGTGACAAAAAGTACATAACTAACAAAGTTATTATGGCAAAGGCCATAAGGGGTCATTCTTGACAGGTAGAAAATATTGATTTAGCTCGTGACATCCCTTACGTTTCCTGATAAGCCGTGTGAGTAAACAAGGTAAAGGTATATGGGTTCATTCGTAATGTACGTCCATAGGCAATAGCAAGTAGACACCGGAATCAAATAATTGCGCAACGGATCTGGAATGAAAAATTGCACCTAACGACACTGACTTTTACTGCGTAACAGAAGTTCAATCGTTTATCGATAATCAACCCCACGTCTCCGGTTTCAACAGTTTCTAAATGTGTCAAGTCAGGGTTGACAGGCGTCTTCATCGTGAAAATCAATTCAATTTGTAGTCTCTACGCTGGGCTTTTATCAGACAAGTTTTGCAATAACCTGTTATAACAGACGATTTTTGCTGACTTTTCAGCTTTTTCACGCTCGGTTTTTACAAGTGCAGCGAATTATCGCACGATACTGTTGATATTTCACAGAGATAAGGGCATATCTGCTTGAAACTGTTTGTGTCTTCATTGCGAAGAGTAGATGTCAGGCGATAAGATATTTTATGTAGCGTGTCGAATGGACAGTTTAGATTATGATTAATAAATTGTTACATCTCAACTTATAAAGTTCATCGAATACGTTCTCACAGCATGCAATTCAACGATGAATGCAGAGTAAAGTGTTTGGCGAATCCACGAAATCCAGTTGTTTGAATGAAAGAATGGTTTTTAAATATTTCAAAGAAGCATATATATTTTGAATTACTGATAGGCTATATGGATGAATTGAAGAACGGTGATTTCATCTCAGAATCTGTCAGAAGAGAACAGAAACAAACCGCTAAACCTGACTTCAACCGTTGAGTTCCCTCTGTTTCCAATTCATATTGGTGGGTTGGTCCATTTAAATACCTATATCATAGCATAGGCTCGATCCCCGACCAAATACACAACTCGTGTGAAAGGTTTCGTATTTAATAATTGTCAGTTAGCGCCAAACAGTCCAAACAGCCTAGGTTCAGCATACTTAGGTTGTATTGTAGCCTAGCCAGGTTGGACTAAAATATTTTGTAAAAAATATTCCGCTAAAAATCAGCGTTTTTGTTTGTTTCGCAAAATCAACATGATGATAATATATAATTTGCTCACTATTACATAGAACAAAACTTCAACTTTCTATTGGGTAGCATGGAATATATAGATCATCCGTGAAAAATGAGATATACCACGTTATTTATAAACAATTCTGATTACATTTTTACCAAATAGTTTTAGCTACCCTAACTCGGCTGTTTGGCGCTAACTGATTGTGCATTTCCTGTATGACTTGTCACTGGCGTGTTATACAACGGACAACCAAATTATTTGAAATGAAAACTACAAATCGATATCATATCATATAACGTCAAAAAGAGAAAAAAATGTAAGTTACGTAGTTTGTAGACATTTTCATTCAATCACTTTCTTTTTCGGTTGATATTGGAAAACAGGTAGAATGGAGAAAACACAAGCCATTAAAGCGTGCGTGGTAGTTATAAACACATGCATATTACATACATAGGTTCATATACATTACATCAACATGTAATAGACCCAATGTACCTGCGGACCTCGAGAAGGTATCGAAATGTAACGGTTACAAAGAAAAGAAAAAACTTCAGTGAAAAGTTTAACGATTGTGCAGGAAAATGCTAGCGCACCGCTGGTGGCGCAGTGATATCCAACAAAAAATTGTTACACGGATAATGTGGGCTAAACAGGGAAGTGCGTTGTATGTATTGTAGCGGTAGCACTGAAACAATAAGAGAAAAAGTGAAAGGCTTACATTATGCCTTCCAACTGTCCCTTCTGTGCAAGACAGTGATTGATACGCTCGTAAGAGGTGAAAATCAATTTGCTACTTTTTAAACTTTTGTTAAGGCTGTATGTAGGTATTGTATCTATGCATGTGCCTACCCACAGCTAGTTTTCTCTTTCTTGAGAATGGACGTTGCCTTTGCTGCTGCCCAATGAAACATGTAAATATTCCTGTTCCCGGTCAACAGTATTATTACCAAACACTTGGGATAAACTGGAAAAGGCAAAAGTGGATTTTACGTCAGCAAGCCGTCTCTTATGGGGGAAAGCATGTATATCGAAATCCGGGTGGTGGGGCGAAGTGTTAAATTACAGGGTATGTATAGTTCCTGTCGGAGATCAGAGACGATGCGATAATAATATGTTTTTCTCTCCTTGCACTACGCCAGTGTAGGACTAACAATTAGTTGGCAACAACAGCAGCAGCAGCATAGCAGCTTGTTGTTTTGTCCTAGACTTGAGCATGGATCACGTTAATCATGTAAAACAAACAATATCTATGACAGGACGGGATCCCCGTTTTCGTAACAAATCAAAATTACAGGTTTTAAATTTACACCTGGTTTTATCTTAAGGTGTACGGCAGGTTCCATGTTTAGGTGAATTGTAGTGTGATATGACACGGTTAAAACGCCATCATGATAAACGAGGACAGGTTTTTTAATAAAAGGGTTTCATTTTCTTGTTTGTTCGTAGATATTCAACCACCGACCTACTTGGCACGACTCCAGTTGGACACCACCCGTTACACCAGAAATCCAGAAACAAATGGACGAAAACTGGCATCTGCTATGATGGTGAATTCACTGGACATTTGCCCCAATCTCACCTTTTTCACCTACTAGAATAAACGTTCGAGGTTGCCCCTCTAGCATGATCAACTTCACAGAGAGAAAGGAGACCTTCCATGGAAAGATAAATGCATTTCCCCAATTGAAATCAGAACGGTTATACGATTTGCTTGTGTACGATATGTTATATTATGAGTAGGAACTTGGTACTTTGAACAGATAGAATGAAAATGAATTGGGAATAATTTTTTCTATTGAAAACGCAAAAGAGAAAGATGCGCATCAGGGTTAAAATGTGTAGGCTTATTCAATGTTACAATACTTTTAACGACATTAAATAGATGTAATACGTAGTAGGTGTAAGGCAACATAAAACTCTTTCGCATTTGACATGATGAAGTTACATGTATACTATTTAGTTACGTAATTGAAATTATGAACGACAAGAACAAAGGTTTGCATTATTTTAGTATATAATTTACATAATACGCCCGTTTATATAATATCTTGGTAGAAGTTGTAGATCTACAAATAATGTAAGCTAACGCGTTTTATTCTATAAAAAAATGTTTGATACGACAGATATTACTACTAAGAGGCATCAACAACGATGACAATTATTATAAAAGCACTTTTCTCAGGAGAATTGCCGGATTTTTGACGTAGAGGAAATGGGAAAGTAGCTCATAATTGATTCGTTTATGTAGAAGGGTTGCGAGTAAAAAGTTCTACGCGTTTTTCGTACTGAAATTTTATTGTTGTTCAGTGTAAGCACGTATGTTTGCATTTACAGTAGTCTAATATCTTGTCTTACCGCATACCTTTCAGAACTGCTAGTTATACGTACTGTACAGTCGACAAATATTATATTGTAAATTAAATTATTTATCCAGCTTTCTAATGTCGATTCAAGTTATGTGGGTGCATACGTAGATATTTAATAATAATAGGGATTCGTGGAAGGAAAACAATTACGTGTTTCTAATTTTTTCTAGAGAGAACTAGTAATAAAATCATCGGAAAGTTATAGGAATGGGAAAAGAGTGTTTGTGTAATGAACGTCTTGTTTTGTAATTCATCGCTTTCCATTTTCATCGCAAGGCTGCAGTAGGGAAATGGAATATTATTCAGTTATTCACTATGTACATAACGTGTCATATTTACTAAATATAAATGTGATGATAATTTATCGATTGCTGCGTATTACATATATATATGTATACTACGTAATACACAAATATACACTCACAAGATAGGCTATCTCTATTTATAGGTAGTTTTAATTTGGAAAATTGAAGCTACAATACTTTTCAACAAGCTGTTGTCGTATTCACGTAGAAGATATTACGTTGGCAAATATTCGTAGGTACCTAATACAAAATCTCTGAAATCTACACCCCTTCGGCAGCAATTCATGTATAGTTTTCAAGGGAAGAAACCGATGGAATCTGTTACTTTGTAATAAAAAAATATGTCCTCAACTCTTGTTTAAGAAACAAAGGTATTATTTACTTCTACATAATACGGGGTAAATGCAAATAATTTGAGTATACCGTGTGGGTTGAAAATAGAAGGAGCGTCATATTAAAAAAAAGAACGAGACTCTTACACAGAAAATCTACATCATTCAACGATGTAACAACTCAAATATTTACAAAAGTATCTTTCGTATCACCAGTACCAGTGTATCACTCCTCTCATTTTACATCCCACGTAGCACGTTCATGAGCACGAGAAGAACGTTACAAAACAGATGCATTCCGAAAGAGAAAATGAAGTATACATAAATACACACTCGTGATATTGATGCTAAGCTTTCTTGCCGAAAAGGTACTCTAGCCAAAAGGTAATTACATTATGTGTGCGTCTATGTGTGTGTAATGTGCATGTAAAAACAAAAGCTGGTAATTGAATACACGGCACACAAAGACGAAAGACACACCCTCCTGAATTAAATATGGACAAGAGAAAGTTGGCAGAAAGAAAGTGTAAGAACATGCGTGCAATCCCATTGTTTCTCAAAGACTCTAAATGAAATCGGAGAAGCGAGAACAAAAATATTTGGGGAAAGAAACAATTTTTATGTAAATTGACGACATGTAGTGTTTGCACTTTAACTACGTTGTAGCAACATTTAAAGCGCTGTTTCTACTGCTCAACACACAACGTCACACATAAACGCAAAGGATACGCACTTCATGGTATACATACATATACAGATTCGGTGTCGTGTTGTTGCTGATGATGATGTGAATTTAAATAGTTCTGTTATTTCCTTTTTATTACGTTTATTTTTAAGCACTCCCGGTCTCCCAGATTTCGTATACTTATACTCCTTTTCTAACGATATTCACCAACACATTTACGTAGGCACATGCGTGTATTTTGGTGATATATCTCTTGGTACAATGTAGGTTTCCTCAAACAGCTCTTTTGAGCACCGTTATCTCCATAATTTTATTTTGAGCACGCATTCTCCGTGTAGATTTGATTGTATACGGTACCGCCAAGCCAATTTTAACTTAGGGAAATTGCCACATAATGCTAATAATAGTTTGGAGGAGAGCATATGAGTGTGTAACTGGTATTTGAAAAAGTTAAAGTGAAAATGATAAAGAAGACGAAAAAAAGCTTTTTGTATTTTGTAACTGGGTCTGTCTAACTCTCTATAGATGTTGTTGTTATCACTGGAACAAAAATAACTAAAGTTCTACGTACAATTTTCTACAGGCTGTTTTGTTTTAGAGGTCCTATTTACAATGTGTGTACATTAATACACATTAAATAAATATACATACATACATGGGTACACATTCCTAGCATAGGACTTAGTTTTAATTACAGAGGCGATCTATTTTATTTATCTCCCTCTCTCATCGTCGCAGTAAGAAATGAATCCTAGCAAATGCAGCAACAACACACGAAACGGCAACGCAAGAAATATATGTGATATATCTTGTACATATAAGCATAAACACCCACCTATGTATATCACGCGGTGCAATATTATTCCTAGTTTTACACAGAAAATATGTCGTGTAATCAGAGAAAACCAAATGAGCAGGCAAGCTTTGCGAAAAGTTTGGTAAGATACCTTTGGCAAGTCTATACTACTGTGAGAAGAGTAGTGGTAAAAGGAGATGAAGATTTAAGAAAAAAATATTCATACATAAACGCGGAAGTGTGAAGTAAACAAAAATGCCATATGTTATTCTCCTGATTCTCGGGAGAAATTCTCAAACAAAGAAAGAATATATACTGGGGAAAGTACTACGAAAATTGCTAGTCAACGAGAGTGAAAGCATGTAAAGTATCCATTTACATGTTAATTTCGTTTATTCTATACGGTGTCGTTCTTTCAACACGTTAAAATATGTAAGTGAAGGGTAGATAAACATAAAATACAAAAGTTGGCTGGAGAAAGGAAACTGAAAATATCGCCAAACTGTATGTACGACAAAGTGGGTATAGTAGTGTGAAAAGTAATTTTTTTCTACGAGTGAAAAACTGAATAAACACTGTATTTATGTGTGTTAAATTATATACATATGCACACAACGACGAAATCCTTTGCTGCTACCTACTACCAGCAACAAATTTATTTAAACGTACCTAAAGAAGAACAACTGTTGTCAACAAAAGTTAGATTAGTTGTTCTATATAGGAGTAAGCAAGTTATTATTAAGGTTAATGCCTACACACATTTTGAAGTATACACCATCCCGCGTGGCATATATATGTCTAAATGGTACGTATATCAGCTACCGTGAGTTAGGAAAATGTCAAAATAAAAATAAACTAGATCTAAGGTATTTTTCATACTATTTCATGTTTACGGTTAAGATGTCGTTGTTGCTGGTGGTGTTCTCCAATTTGTAAGGTAGTTCTCTTTCCGGGGAAAAACGAAATTGTGTATGTTATGTGCACCGTTACGTTCACACAATTTTTTTTCCGCTCGAACGAGGTTAATGACGGGAACCGTTTTTTTTTAAATGAAGAAAGAAATCCACACACCTTTGCTCTATGCAGCACTACACAAAAACGTGATCTCCAAGTTTCCCTTCTACACTTTTAGTTTCCGGTGCTGAAATAGGACTCGTTGTATAATTTATTTTGCAAAAGTTAAACAATGGTAACCTGATATACAAATTAGTAATAAGCTACTTTGTGGTACATGACCTAAAAAATTAAGTTGTTGGATGGAGTTACTTGAAATCCAGAGAATTTAATTAGCTTTTGCTTTTTAAATTACTTTTTTTAAATCTAACCGAGAAATAACTACTCCACTTCCTTATGTTCCTATATATGTGCATCATCATCTTCAATATGCATGCGGGTATTTGCTCTGGGGTCTGCAGATTTACGTTTAATTATGTAGGCATTTCATCTCTGCGAACAATTTTTCATGTATGTTCATATACGGAGTTAAGCTCACATAGTTATAAAGAAGCAAACGTACTTTATGTTATCAATTTATTATATACCATATATACCATATGATTAAAAAGAGCGTTATTCAGTGCACACAGCAGCAGAAGCTCCCTGTTGAACAATCAATTAGGTTATACCGCACATAGCGTAATGTATACAATATGTAATGCCGTATGTAATATGCTGCAAAATAGGCAATGAGGAATTTAGCTGACCAGCTGCAGGATAAAAATATTTCTACTAAGAACTTTATAGTCATATTATTATTATTAATTTGTTACTTAAGCTGCTGCATCGTCAAATTGTGTATTTTGCAGAGTTAGACCTTTTCTATAGTTTATTGGTACATAACGTGTACCTAACTTCATAAAATACAAGGTCGGTATACCTATTAGGTACGTTTTTACTGTATTTCGACCACTTGCCGCAAACAAACAGCCGCGTCATGTATATATCTACGCAATATTTGTATGAAAATCTCTTCTGGTAGCATTATAGACTACTTTTAATGGTAGATATGTGCTGCAGTTTTGTTTAACACTGTCACTTTTAAACTAATTGTAAGTATAAAATTTGAGATCAATCATTATAACGTTTTGTTGTCTCTCAAAATCGGGAAAAGTTAACGTGCTACTCCCGTCACACCGAAAATCAGAAAACTCAAGGTAGAAAGAATTTATTGATGATAATAATAATAATAAGATGTTGTTATCTGTGCGTCGCGACGCTAATCTATAATATAGAATATGGACAGTACATGTATTACTCCCTAGACATTTCATCGATGTTACGGTTCCAGTGTAATTGTATAGGGCGATAGATCTGAGATATATAATGTTAAATATTAATGGATGTATGTATTGTCGTTCTATCTAGCTGAGAGCACTTTTCTGTCAAATGCAGGCTAACGTGCATTGCTTGATGTACAAAGTATATGTATTCCATATAAGAAAAATAGGAATTTGTTTGTGAACAATGAGTGTAATTAAATACCGACGAGTTATCATACTGTACTGTATAATAATACCTCCTTATCTTTAAAAAAAATACAAAAGGTTTGTTTGTAATTTGAAGTAATTACAACTATATAATTGAACAGATAATCATCAGTCACCACCACCACCATCTCACAACTACTACACACTACACACATCAAACAAAAAAAACTTACTAATTGCAAAAAAATGTTTAAAAAATGAACAAAATATTTTACGGGTCTAGTTTTCTGAGTGTTTTTTCTTCAATTTGTCAGAAAACGAAATCACGTAAAACCCTCTTTCCATCATCC
Source organism: Callyntrura sp. NNG-2020 (assembly GCA_027744055.1). Taxonomy (NCBI): domain Eukaryota; kingdom Metazoa; phylum Arthropoda; class Collembola; order Entomobryomorpha; family Paronellidae; genus Callyntrura; species Callyntrura sp. NNG-2020. The sequence continues at coordinate 9,098 of JAHZNE010007919.1, read as the reverse complement.
GTCTTGCCTGCGAAGGATTGTTGTATATGCTATTAAAATGGTGTGCAATGAATATATTATGCAATCAGGAAATATGAATTTATCTATAAAAAAATAAACGGTAATATATAGTTATGAAACAATATTGTTAACAAGGAACTACATACATACTACGTTATTCATGTAAAATATTACGTAAATGTGTACATATTTGTGTAGAATTGAGGTTTTGCTTTAAGTTGTACTATAACTTTTTTAAAAGGGGTAATCTGGTAGAGGAATTTGTGTAAAATATATTTCAAGCGTAAAAAAATATTGTATAAAACATATAGTTTATATTTGTCGTGTAATATTTATAGATATACATGTATTCCTTATACTGTCGTGTATATATAATAATGATGTTCATCAAAATGTCTGAATTTTTTAGTAAACTTTGACGCAAAATACCCAGTTCGGATCAGGATACATAACATACATACAGGCACACATAGACAGGCTCTACAAACCATTACACACAGAGGACAGACAGAAAATGTATTCAGACTATGTACGTGTCATTGAAGGATTTAAAACAAAACTTATTCTACTTGCTGAATGTAACATTGTATTGATAATCTTAAAACTATATTTAAATGACTATAATTATATTATACCTTTATGTATGGATGTATGTCTATGTACGTAATTCATATTGGCTGATGATATGGATATATAAAAGTTAACCAAGTTTTTATAATAACCTCGCGTTTATTTGAAGTAATATTCATACAGCGTCGGGCATACATGAACTCCCAAAAATGTCTTATTACCTGGTTGTGCTAGTAGATACGAGTGGGTAATTTATCAGTCGTAGTCTGGAAAATATAAACTGGAAAAAGGAGAGCTTGCTTGTTGGAAGCTAACAAAGAAAAACGTTGTTGCAAAATACTTCACATTTTTGTGAGCACAATGGGAAGGACGTACGTCAAGGTAACAGCGCATCAAAGGCATAAAGTATCAGAGATTCACAAATACAATAATATATAGCAATGGCACCTTTGAGCAGATAGGTATTTCCCCTTTTATCCTTGATCAAGTCATGTCACGTTCTTATTTCCATGATGACGACAGCGATGACGATGATGATAATGATGATGATACGGACTGCCAGCAACGGCGACGATCTTTGTCTCACCACCCTTACTTCTACTTTTGGAATAGTTGGAGTCACCAAGCTATGCTCTCACAATTTCCCTTCCTATTTTACTGTGAAAGCTGACTGGGCATTCATTGCCTTTTGTTTCTTTAATTAAAGCAATGTGTTTTGCACTTTAAAAAGATATTTGCTGACTTGACTTGTTGTTTTGTGGCGTTTTTTGTTCTCTTGCCAGAAAGAAAGCGAAAACGACAAGGATATACACGTATACCAACAGAGTAACAACTCCTTTTTTGTCTTTCACCGCATCTCATCTCTTTCCTGTTGGAACTGCTTTTGCTGAAAATGAAATGGAAAATTTAGGTCATTTAACTACATCGTCAACAAGAAGGAATTGTTCAACTTTTACTTTATTTTCCTGTTTTCTTCTGTTAATATGTACACATTACAGGGACGTTGTCATCTTCTCCTTCCTTTTCTCCCCTTCTCCCTCTGTATGCTTCTGGTCTCTTTCCATTTATTCCACATGTGTTTCCTCTTGATCTTCTCTAAATGATACGCTACCTACCCAACTCGTTTTTCTTCCCTTACGACGACGACGACACGAATACAGCCATGCCGTATCAAAAGTCCCATCAAAGTTAAGTGTAAAAGAAGTAGAAAAAACGTAAATACACTGTTTTGTAGACTACACGTCGTTTGTGTCTTTTTTATCCTCTCCTTTATTCGGCTCACTCAAACAGCTTGTTAACATTTTCTTCTTTCAGTTCTGTTCTTTTTCCCCCGTCGTCATCTCTCTCTCTCTCTCTCTCTCACTGCATGTTTCTTTAGCTTCTTCCCTTGTTGATGATACAGAGTGAAAGACAACAGCAGTAGCAAAAAGCAGCAAGCAGCGCGGTTTTGGTCACACACTCACCATCTTATAAAATAGAGTGCTTCATTCATATAACTCTCCAGTTTGCTAATGTGTATTAGTATGTGTGGCACATATTATGTACAAAAGGATAGCTCAAGCTACGTGTCGCACACGAGTAATATTTATAAGAAAAAAATGACATTTTCTTTTTCTCGTTTGCTTCCCTGTCCGCGCTCGAAAAGGAATGACAAAACAGACTGGAAAACTACTCAACTTTCTATTTTGTCCTGGGATGATACTAAAATTACTCCCTTTACCTCGGCACATACTGCTGCCACAGTCCGGCTCTGCTAATTACCCCAAGAATGGTTCCTAATTGTCTACTTTTTTCTAAGAAAAGTTGTGCAAGTAACCGTATCCTTGTCATCATCATCATCAAATTACACTGCGCTGCTTTTCCCGGCGGCGGTACCACTGCAGTTGCTGTACTACGAATACGAGTCTAAAAGTTGTAAAGAAGTAGTTTTCCATAAACAAAGGTTTATTGCTGCATGGTATATATTAAAGAGCATCTGGAACATGTACCAAACCTGATTCACAACGATAATCATCGTCATCCTAGTGCAAATACTACAAAAGCACGTTTTTGAGAATAATAAGAGAATAATATGCCATCTTGCTACCTTGAACTATAAACTAGCGCTATGAAACTTGTCAATTTGTTGCATTCAAATCTCTTTCCAACGAACTTAATGCGTTGCTCTCGGATAGACGCTCAAACCAATTTCGCCTTTTGTTCTTCATCAATTAGATCAATGATGCCTAATGCCTCCACCCCATTACCGCAACAATGGTTAAATTAACCAGCTTTTACAATGCCAATTTTACACGGTTAAAATAATTGTTGTACGTGTTGCCCTTTGACCTTCTAAACTTCTAACATCCTTTCCATCCTGTGTTTAAAGAAAACAAAATTAACATGTATACTGAACGTGCACGACGGGCAAACGGGCGCCAACATGAAATCATAAAGCAGGTTTGCCGCTTAATAAAACATTTCCTCTTCCATTTACCTAACTCTGTAATGAGAGGCTGAGTACTCAAAGGATTCTTAGGTTAGATTTCATCACAAAACTGCGATGAAACGTGATACACCTTCAGTATTGTTAATAAAATATTAAGTAAATCAAAATGCTGTTTCCTGCAACACACGAATCTGAAACTTGATGAGTGACAACAGTGGAAAAGGGTTTCTTAAGAAATTGGAACGTACGATGTATGTATGTATGTAAGATACACATAGGTGTGGCAGATCTTTAACTGCTTCTATGTCCCTTCTGTGAATAGATTTCTATGATTACTCTTGTCCTTTCATGTTGTGCACATTCAATATGATTGCTCTTTACAATTTAGATAAGAAGACAGTCTTGACGGAAATATAGTTACAAAGAGAAAAGGGGTTATGTTGCTTCTTTGTATTGACTTGCTGTGGCATCAAAGAAAAGGCGTAACATGATGGCGCATATTCCTGCACATTCGTTTTGTACGCTTGCATTTAATGCCCTTAAATTGCATTTGGGCTTAAAATAATAAGATGTCCCAAAATTTAAATCCAGCTTTTTGGTTTGCATTTCAGGGAGCTTTACAAATTCAGTGGGCAGAATAAAACCAGGAGCTAAATGTAAAAGGAGAGAAAAGAAGCAGATGACGACTACACTGACTACTCTGCACAATGTTGAACGTTGGTGTTCCCTGTGTTATATGGAATGATGATAATGATGATAGGTCCATTCGTTAGATAGAGTCACGCAGACGGGCACGTTGAAGCATATTGTGATTATGTTCCTTAATCATCAGCGTCATCGAGTTGGTTGCTCCTGTAATGGGATGTATGTCCAAATGTGATACAGTGCAACTACCTACTTCAAATTGCATTGTAACGCCGTAGTTGTTATCATTATACCGTTGTTGTATTGCTTTTAGGTAAATATCTAGTAAACGAGCATAATTTGCTATTGTTATGTTTTTGCATTGTTCCTTTTACCCGGATAAACTCTGGTTTAGTGGTACGAGAACCAAAGGGGGAATAATAAGTTTGTGTACTTTTACATAAAAACGACTTGGACGATGATGATGATGATGCTGCTGATGACGATATGATGATACTTATGTTTATGTGGTACAATGGGAATAAAATGGAAGGAAAGCTGCTTCTGTGTATGTGTCGCAAGTGTGGTGGTTGGTTGGTAGCGATGGTGTGTATGTGAGTGTGTACGCTAAACAGCAAACTGGGACAAAATAATAAAGAGAATGAATGGACAAAGCATGCATGCAAAAATATAAACCACCATCGCCATCGTCTTTTTCTTCGTCGTTTTCACGAGAGAAAGGAATGGATGGAGGAAGTAGATTGGAGTGTACACACAGAAGGAGCAGGGCTGCTATTACCGGATAACCGCGTAATGCTCCTTTTATGCAAATGTAAAATGTTGCAGAAATTTAATTGACTTTAAAAAATAGCCCCACTGGTAGTAATAGTTGTAATAGTACTGGGTCCTGTTTGAAATGGGTATGCACGGAAGAAAATGGCCATTTAGGTAGATCTGTAGGCTGGGAAGAAAAGTTTTCGTGGTGACGGTGCGGTGGTGGCGTAATGCTTTTTGAGCGTCGTCTTGATGCACCTTTGTGAAAATGGGCAAGAGCACATGGAGGTTGCACAGCAGAACAACATCGAAGAATGGTGTGCCATTTTCAGACACTGAAAGGGGCCAGATATAAGTTTAGAGCGTTTGTGTATAATGCGTAATAGTACTGCTCTTTTAGGCAGGCTGGTATGCAAGGAAAATGTGATATTTTAGAAATATCACTTACCAGAGAATGGGAAATGCTTTGGAATAAGTTTTCGAATAAAAAGGCTATCTTATAGGCTGATACGAACGATTTATTTAAGGCTATGCATTTTTGAAAGTGGAATGGAAGGAAAAGACAGAAAGTCTTTTGAACGAAGACAAAAAAGATTTTTATCGAGCCAATCAGTAGTGTATAGTAGTAGGTCCAGTAGAACTTTTAACGGCCATAAACAAGACCTCCGTATCCATAAGCTGGATAACCGTATCCGTAGGTCAAAAGTTGTGGGTTTGGAGCTGGGGCAGCAATTGGGATGGGGGAGGCGGCAGCAGTGGCAACGGCGATGACCATTGCGACGAGAAGGAGAACAGCGAACTGAAAACAATTAAAAGTCACTTTATTAATTTTGAAAATTTGGCTAAATTTTTGTCGAGATGAAATATAAAATAGCTTCAGAAATTCTGCTGGAATGAAATGCATCGGTGGGAGTGAGCTTAGGAAATGGTCTATCAAATCGGAAATTTATCTCTGCGAAACTTACCAACTTAGACATGTTGAATTGGGTTTAGTTGTGGAGAACCACGGAAGAGTTTTCTGTAAGATTGTTGAAGTGTTAAACTTTAAGAACGAGTTCAAACTGATGAAAATTTTCTATCCAGTCTGCCTTATTTATACCCCGTCAGATTCTATTACAAACTTTATCCACAGAAGTTCGTCGTTACCAATTTTTTTCTGTCCGCCTTTTGTAACAGGAGTGCTGAATCATGACATGTAAACTTTGAAACATTTATGCCATAATGCCACATTACATAATAATAAAAAAGATTTGTTGTTTTGTATCCCCATCGGACAAAAAATAAACAATCATGAAATTTTATTGTTCTCCAGGAATCAAAAGGTATCACAGAAAGCGAAGAAAAAAGTGTCTTCTCAAAAGCGCCCAGAGCATTCTTTCGTCTATAAAATCCCACCATAGTTTACTACCAGCATGTAAGACGACATAAGTCAAAATGCTATTGGGTTGGTGGTGGTGGTGGCTAAAAGGGTGGTTTTTTTGTACCGGATTTAGGTAAATCGAAATTGTGTTATATCATCCACCTCATCTTCTTTTAAGTTTGTGTTTTTTTTCTGGGCTTTGTTTGAAACCAGCAGCAGATCAATACCATCATTATCATTATTATTGTGCACATAGTTGTGTCTTACCATTTACCAAGCGTTAACATGCAGCTGCCTCTCTGTCTCTGTCGAGAAGATTGGCACTAAAATAAAAAGGTTTTTTTGCTATTCGTTTTTATCATCAGCATCACATCTCGAGCTTCAAAATCTTCAAGAAGGTAGGTATATAGTGTAGTCGGTCAACCAGTCCATGTCTGAGTTCGCATATTATGACAAAAAATGCTACGCAGGGGAATCGTTAGGTACTAAAATGACACAGAAAAGGAGTAGGCAATATGCATGAAACACGCATTTAAAAAGCACGCTACATGGGAGCCAGACTAGGGGTTTGCTGTTTTTGCCACGGCGTCATCATCATCTTGCTGATGCAGTCATTATGTACCATTTGAGCAAATTGAGCAGGGGTAGACGCTGTCAAGTCAATGATGTGGAGTAGAGTCCAACACAACAGAAAAAGAGCAAAGATTCAAGGTCAGTTTATTGGGAGAGCTAGCAGTTAGGTAGGGAAAAGAATGTAGTGATGGTGTCGCCATATTCTACCTTTATGGTTATGATATGCTTTATTGCCAATTTTCTGTCAGTCTCCAGCTGCTCGAACGAGGGTTCTAAATATGATTTTTTGCTGTCGTAGAAAAATATATACAGAATTTGAATCTGCAAAGATGCGATCGTCTATAGCACTTTACAATAAACTTTATTTTCACTATTTTTATTTTTTTGAGGCTATAAATTCTATCCTTCGAATATCTATTTGCCAATTGTTCATGGCTTGCTTATGTACGTACAAATGAATGTTACTTGTGAAATATACGGTTGTGTGTTGGTAAACTGATGAGGAAGATGTTACTTTAATTAAACATGTTTTCCAATGTCATTAAAATAAAATAAGGTAAAACCGAAGAGGGTGTCAACGTCAATTCACACAAGATGTGCAGTTAGATAACAGTTCTAGTGGTCCAACAGACCAATCGTATTACCAGATAACTTGAAATCTGGTGAGGGATGAAATGGAATAAACAAAATTGTTTGAAAAGCTCACGACCGGAATGCCGGAAAACGCGCAACACAAGGACATAGCTATAATAGCTAGTGTCTGGCTAGCTGTTCCAAGATAAGTAGTCTGCCAGTTACATTATTTTCAGCAATGTCAAAATTATAATAATTCTTACAAATGTTAGTCATCTCATAATTTACCCGTCATATATCATAAATCATAGCCTCAGATATTCTCAACGTTCTCTTAATGTTACGTTTGAAATATTGTTGAAACCGTTGAAAAGGTTTTTTTTAAATAAAATTACTTACTTGATATTTTTGTACATTTGTCACTCTCTCCTTCCCGCTCTTGTCAAAGTGTATTGTTTTAAAACTCCTATCGTGTAAGTAGCTTCTTTTATTTACAGATCTGTTTAAGTGTATAAATGGGAAAAATACATCATAACACATTATAAATTCATTTTAATACGTACAATAATGCAATACCCTGCAACAACGGCTAACGACCATGATGACAACATCAAGAACAGTAATAGAATAAACGGATATGAACGACTGGGACTACTTCGAAACAGATGCTTTTTACACACACTGTATGTATTGCAACTTTTTATAGACATGCTTTTTAAACCCCATTACATCGTGGCATGAAAGAATTTTCTTCCATAATAGTCACTCTCCCAGATTTCCTCATTTATCCTATGATGTCTTGAAAAAGATATTGCAGAATCACAATGACCTCCTTATCTTTTAAAAAGAAAATCCCACACACATACACCCGTTGCACAATAGTCGCTTTTCTCAACCTATCTGGCGAATTGGGAAACGGATGTGAGCCACTGTGCTGCTGATATTAATAAAAAAAATAAAAAGAGAAAGAATTCGGAATGGTTGTCGGAAACGGGGACATGCTTCGTGTCGTCGTGGATTATCTCGTTAATGACAAAACTGATGACGATTGAGTCTGACAATGGTGATGACACACACTATACAGTTCTATAGAAGACTCAAAGACTGTTGTCTATTCGCCAGATCGCATGCCACTTCTTTTCCTTAAAAAATTTGTCATCGCCATTATCGTTTTTGCCATTGACAAAAATATAATGCTATTAGATAGATGGGTAAACAACACAGCGCATTTTTAAGAGGCAGAGATATGGTCACATTGAAAATTCAAATTATTTTAATGAATGTTATATTTGCAGAGTTATAAAATAGTAACAGTATCATCCCAATGAAAAATGGGTTCGTTTATTGAGAAAGCTCAGCATATACAGCAACACAACGGTTGTTGTATTGCCCCACTTGAAGTACCTAAAATGGTTGCGCATTTTTGTGGAATAATTTTGTCAAGCAAACACTTCACTGTATAGCGATGAAAGGTTTTCCCTGCGCAGCATTATTTAAATATACCCGCACAAGGTTGTCTCCAGCGGAAGAAGTGGTGGCAGTAGTCGTCTTGGTTCTTCTCTGTGTACATTTTCTGTTCAATTCTACACAGGGAAAATTATAGCATCAATTTGCACTTAATGTTTATTACAACTTGAGAAAAGGGGTCATCATTGCTTGCAATGCTATCATACCATTAGTTGGGAAATGGGCCATATGTACCACGTGTGGTACATGTATGTACATTTCCCCGTCAGTAAAGGCGAATTCATAAGGTCAGGTCCACTATATCTTCAACTTTGGGAGAGGTAATCCAAAAATCTTGCCATGAGTGAATCAAAAGGGGACACAAATATAACGAATGACGAAAATACCGCCACAGCAGCAGCAACTCCGGACCCGGTTACAGAGGAAGGGAATGGTACCTCTTATTTTAGTTTTTTCAAACGACTCTTTACCAAGCAAAATGTGCCATCTACAAGCAATAGTGATCAAAAGACACTGGCCACAACCGATGGAACTCCAAGTTCTGACGAAAAAACGTCATTTTGGGGTAGTTTGTGGCCATGGTCTGGGCGAGAATCACCATCTCAGGGGGAATCCATTTCAAACACTGAGACTGAGACGCAAAAGGATAATTTATCTACTCCAGTGTCAATAACAAGTGTACCTACAGTAAACAACGTTGTATCTCCTGAACCTGTTTCACCCACACCC
>JAHZNE010007918.1:0-15801 GCA_027744055.1 Callyntrura sp. NNG-2020 | reverse complement strand
GTCCTCTCGTCGTTCATCTTCTCAGTACCATTTTTATCTTCTTGGTAATAAGTAATAATAATAACCATCTTCGTCCTCTCTTCATCTCTCTCTCTCTCTACCCCGCCTCCTCCTCCCGATTCTTTCTTTTCCCGATTCACGTCACACACAAAAAAACCACTCGTCAATATTGTGCTACTACTACTACATACCTCCACTCCTCTGCCTGCTGCTGCTGCTGTTCAAAGTTTCATTCACATTTTTTTTTGTTCCTGTTTATTTCGCATTCGTGATTCCCATTCGTACAATCTCGTTCCTCTTTCCTTCTCTATTGTGTTTGTGGTGGTGGTGTGCTCCTCTCTGCTTTCTGCTGCTGCTGCTGCTGCTGCTGCTAGTTGTTGTTGGTGTGGTTTGCTATTATCTCCCTCACATTCTGTGTCTGTTTGTATTATGATGTGTACGACGGACTGACGACGACGACGACGACGACGGATGGACAGAGAGGGACAAAATCTGTCTTGGGTACATCTATAATATTACGTGATTTTCTGCGAATACGTATCCCTCGCGCTTGATGCTGTTGTGTAAGTACTCTTTCTGATAATTTCCTATCTTGTCTCTTCTCCTCACCACCACAAACGCAAATTTAACTCGCTCTGGTAATGTGCCTGCCTTCTCTCTCGTATTGTAGACTTCTTTGGGCTCACCATAAACCACTACCATTCGACTCAATCGTCGTCCGTCATTCATTATCATGCTCTTCTTACTGTCAGCTGGTAAATCATCATCACTTGAAAGACGGAGAAGAGGAGGAGAGGATAAATATTATTTTCTACCTTGTTCCCCTTCCCATTATTGTTGTTATTGTTATTATTATTGTTGTTATTAGGTTTCCAGTGAATTGGAATGGTAGCTGGAGCAGGAGCGAGCAGGCTTGTTGTAGAGATTCTATATCGTCGTGGAGGAAAATTTACACGAGGAAAATGCTAGTGTAGTTAAGAAGGGGGCTACTAATAGAGGAGAATGGGGTACGAAGGAGCAAGGCAAATTATAAAACGGTAAGAAACAGTTAGATAAAGATTATGTGTAGTGGGGTGGTAGCGGGATCGGAAAGGAAGGAGGTTAGCTTGACAGTTGTGGTAGTCTACGTGTGGAAGAAGGATTGAGAGGGTGTTGAAAATAGCAGTGTACAGTTAACTTTATTGCATTATTCATGAAGTGTGTAATTCATTTGAATAATTGGTGTTTTATGGGTTTTAAAGGGGAGGACACGTCAGTGAAGAAGAGGAACGGAGGTTTTAAGGAAATATTAGTACTTTGGGGGTGGTCGAGTTAGTTAAATGGTGCCGACAAAAGGTTGCTAAGACTTTTAGAGAAAGCAGTGGTGATGTAGTCATTGGAGGTTTTGAGTAAAAAAAGTGACAAGTGCATAGGTGTTGTGTAGGTTATAGTTACCTGATGTTGGATATAGAGAAATGCCAAAAAGTTATACAATATAAGGTGACATTTTCCTTTCCGTATTATAGTTGATAATGTTGATTGTTTGTGGCTGTAGTTATAATTGCTCAGTAGTTTATTTGTAAATAATTGCATTTTAACTGCGAGGGATTCGCTGAAGGGGCAAAGTATACCGGGATTCATGAGCAAGAATGCAGTATTTATAATATTTTGTCTTTTGAAGCAACTCTGCTGTTCTGTTAGCTAAAGCTCTCTGTTAAACCAATTTTGAACGGTGTTTATGTAGTTTCAATGTAACGTTGTGCGAGTTCGCTTGTTGATTGGGTTGATTGTTTGACAAGTTAAATGCTTCCAGTAAATACGGTACACTTGCCCATAAATATGGTACACTTGCCCATAAATATGGTACACTTGCCCATAAATATGACCATATTTTGCTCCTTCCAGATTGTAATTTTTGTTGATTGTTGTTTAGGTTCGTAAACATATTAATCGTATCTGCTTGGTACGACGTGAGTTCTTCCATGTATCCAAAGACGAACTGTTGCTGTTGTAGGTTGTGTTTTACAATAGACAATTAGTCCATGACGATGGTTCACTCAGCTCGCAACATGGTTGACAACACCCGTTGTGGTGTGATTTTGAAACATAGCTTGCGCTCAAAAATATTCTTCGCGTGCTTACTAATAGCTGTAGCGCCGTTGCTACATGTGAAGACAACAGTGTAAAACATTTTTTGTGCAAGAATTTACAATACAGTTCCGAAAGATAAATGTCGTTGAGAAAAGTACAAGAAGCATTAATAGCAACCCAGTAGCCATTCGGTTCGAGGCTTAACTACATCTTGCAGTATATAGAATTAGAACGCAAAGATGTTAAAGTCAATCTTCAGTTCGATTTCTGGATATTTGGGGACGAAAGAAACAAAGGCAGTATGCATCACGTACGAAGATGCGAAAGGGAGGAGTAAGTTTTTCAGCTCCATATCAAATGCACTTAAAATTTTTAAGTAGCGTAAACGTGATACCAATTATTAAGTACCGTTTTCTCAATTTAGTAACGGACGCAGAGTATCGGCGCCTAGCTGATGCTTTTAAAAGGGTGGTTACTCAAAACAGCCATATGAGCAAACAGGCGTTTGCTAGAGAAGTGCTTGGCGACCTATTTCCCTCGGAAATTGCAGGGGTTTGTGTTAACAACGCTAAAAATTGTAAATATAAGATGACTCTAAAAATGTATATCTTTGGTTGACTCTGGTATTGAAATTTTTGAAATAGGATATTTATCATGCGTGTGGAGGAACCACTAAAGGAATTCAGTTTAAAGACCTTGTCACAGCGCTTGTACTCTTGACCAAGGGCACACAAGAAGAAAAAATTCGATGTATGTATACACATTAATTTGCGTGTATTTTCGCTCTTGAAAATACTTCATACGGGGAAAATATTGATATATATTTTTGCTTTTATAGTCATTTTCTCATTTTACTGCAACGATCAAAGTGTGATCGTTCGTGATGACTTCATTAAATTCATTCAAGATGTGGAAGGTTGCAGCGTACCTGATAGTTTGTACAGACTCTTTATGCAGGTAAGGAAATGTAAATTTAATGTTTTGCTTTTGGTATTTTGAAACCGCAAATGCCGTCTTTATTGAAAGTTGAAATCACTGTGAATATTTTGCATTTGGTGTAGAACCCAACCAGTGAATACGATCCATTCCGAAGGTGGTTATTAGAAAACCCAAATGTAACCTCCATTTCTTGCTGGCTCATCGGTCGGGAGCATCACAGATCTACCAACAATCAAGGCTACGGGTACAGCCATTTTACGCTGTCAGATGACCATGAAACGCCTACGTTTTACCAAACTCTGGCTGGTGTAACACACTGTAAGGGTTGAATAAGTTTCGTGTACTTTTTAGCTTAGTTGTACCAACCGTGACTGGAAATATTGAACCTATTTAATCATTTTTTTTGAACAGTGGAAGAGGAGGATATTATAGAGCTTGAAAAGCGCTACTGGCAATTGCAGTCATATTCCCGGAGTGGAAAAATGGATCCAGCAACGCTGCTTCCCCTAGTCTCCCCACCCTTACCTGAGTCAATATTTCCGGGATTTTTTGATGCATTCGATGAGAACCGCGATGGTCACATTGACTTTAAGGAGATGGCCTGCGGAATCTCCGCTGCAGCTCGTGGTCCTCCTATCGAACGTCAAAAATTTTGCTTTAAAATTTTTGACCTCGACAAAGACGGACTATTGTCGCTAAACGAGGTGGAGAAGATGATATGCGTCATGAAATCCGTTTTGATGGAAACCCTCTCTGACGCAAATCCTAAAGACGAGATCGTCGCTGCTGTTACAAAAGACAATGCAGTGTACATTGAAGAAATCAAGAGTAATGCAAACAATGGATTGAGTGATTGCAACCGACCCATTGGTGGTGGAATGACGTTGGAAGAATATCTAGTCTGGTCACTCTCAAATCCTCTTCCAGAACAATTTCTCACGCTTATTTATCAGGTCTGCCAAATAGTCTTTGGTCTAAAACCTATTCATCCTGCAGAGGAGTATGATGTTGTTACTTCCTGGTTGACTCGGGAAGAAAGACGAGGTTATCAAACAGGCCAGATTTGGTATGTTATATCAATGGAGTGGTGGAATGGTTGGGGACAATACGCAAATCCCAATCCACCCCCGGTTATGAGCAACAGTGATTCTGGTTTAAGTTCTATGTAAGTTGCAAATTTCTACCAGCCTAAAACCTTCCATTTTGCTACCTTTTTCCCTGTCACTGACGATGAGTACATGTTGACATAATGATATTCTCGTTTGCAGTTCTGGAAGCATTGGAGGCTACCATAGTAGCAGCAGCAATGGGAACATTATTTGTGATAGTAACTCGGTTAACAGTAACATTGGTGTGAATACAAGTACAGACGTTAGGGTGCGCAGTGCCAATAGCAATGCCAGTACCTCCTCTGCAGGGGGCAGTGGTGGTAGTGGTCGCACTTGTTGGTCCCTTAGGAAGTTTAATGCGGAAACAAATACGTCATCAGTCGTGGCCAGTGACAATAGTCAAAATGTAGTTGTCACTGCCATAAACTCCTTTCAAGATCAACAGAATCAGGATGACAATAGTAGCATTGGTGCACCAGATAGAGAAATAGGAAGTTCAACTATGGATCGACCATCCTCTGTGGCCTTGATAAGTCATCACCACCAGAAAACCAGCTCTAGCTCACTGAGCTTAACTACATTGGATAGCTCCAGGTACAAAGAACACATACCCTACAAATAGGGTGTAACTTAAGTGTCTATGAAAATTTGTTCATTTTATAAGAAAGAAAGAAAGTAAAACAGGTTTGTTTTGTTTTTTCATTTTACAGTAGCACACCTAGTCCTGTTAATTCGCCCGGTAGTGTTCGGCGTGTGCTGACCGGGTCAATAAATGGCTCTTCAAGCATTTCCTCTGCTTACTCTTCTTCTGCTTCCGGGGTACGTAAGCCACGAAGACCTGGCGCGATTGACAATTTCTCTTTGCTGGCAACTCCTCACGCTAGCTTGGCAAAAGTTCAATCTTTAACTGGGGAGGGTGGCAGACTAAGACCGGATATAGCAGAGGGTCACGATTTCAAGGTCTTGCCACAAACTTTATGGAACGCCTTGCAGCAATGGTACGGTGCTGGCGTAGCTCTTCCCAGGCAAGTCATTGAGACTGAGAAGAGGCTAGAGTTGGAGTTGTACCCTCTAACTCTAATTCTATACCGACATCAGCAACCTGTTGGGGGAACTGCTGGGCAAGTAACAAAGGCAATTCCTCCAGGTTCCGGTACACCCTGGGCAGGCATGGCAGGAATGTACGGAGCAACTGCGCTAAGTACGACAATTTCGTTCGTGCAAAATTCAGGAATAACCCCACCGAAAAGAACGCTGTCTTTCACGGCGTCATTTAGTCGAAAAACACGAATTCTTCAAGTATGGAATTTCATTTGCCAAAAGTTGCGCTTAATTCATCAGGATACTCGGCTCGACCTTCTTCATCCGGATGATCAGACCTTCCTTGTAGTTCTGGAGGAGGAAGAGCAAACGCTTGAGGAGGCTGGCATCATGGATAACTCACACGTACTCATAGAAACTCGTAACAAGGATCAAACCTGGCCAGAGGAGATTGCCACAGTGGTGAGCTCCTCCAGCGGAAGTGTTGCTGGTGCTAATAGCAGTGAGCAGCAGCAGCGTATTCGTCGAGCGATGTCAGTGTCTGCCCAACAGAAATTTACTGTGTGATTTTATTGTTGTTCGCCAAGATGGTAAGACTCCAACGAGATATGCGATTCTGGCGGGAACAGACGACAGAGTTGTTGACGCGAAAAAGAAACTGTGTGAACTGGTCAATGTGAGAGATTTGGAATTGTGGAAGTTGCTACCAGAAAATTTACTGTTGGCCGAGGCCAGACAAAGTCGAATCACAAACGTGTTTTTGGACAATCAACGTGTCAAAGGGAGTTTTTCAAGTAGACCTGTGTATGCGTATGAAGTGCTGACACCTCCTGCTGATGAGAATGGTAAGGATGGGGAAGGTAAACCAGAGGAAGATGAGCAGATAAAGAGAATTCTGACAAGTAGCAAGAATCTTCAGCCAAATGCGGCGTCCCAAGGTGCAAACGGCGGCTTGTTGGTTGGGTCACCGGCGTCGCTTTTAAGACCGTCGTCAGCCGACTCCGCAGCAATGATGATGCGACCAAGCCATTCCCGACAGAGTAGCGATTCCAGCAGTGGAAGTCATCATAGTGGTCTCCACGGGTTATCCAGTAATAATAATAACTATAGCATTATTAACAACGAAGGTGGCCATCTCAAAGACAGGTTCCTAATAGCCGTTCATCGGAAAGTGATGCGCCAAGAAAGCTACTTTTTAGCATCACAGAAATCTCAACCTATGTTGTTTGGGACTCCAATTGTGATACCTGTCACGGAAGGTATAACGCATTTGGACCTCTACAAAAGAGTTTGGGTCATGGTGGCCCGGTTGCTGAGTCCTTTGCCACCAGTGGAAGGGCCTAACATTTACAATCATGCTCAGGATTGGTACGCTATGTTAATTTGTTGCTTAAGGCGAAGTGATATTTATTGTTAATAGATGTCAAGTTTGAAACACGTCGTTTATTTCATTTTTATTAATTCTTTTGTAGTGACGATAGCCTGGGTTACGAATATCCCTTCGTTCTCAGAATCATTTCGCGAGAGGCGGAATGGAAATGTGGACTGTGTTGTTGGTGGAACTTTTGCCGGGGCTGTACCATTTTGTGTTCTGAAAACCAAACTCTGGAAAAACTAAATTCATCAACAATATGCATCGCCATTGATTGGGATCCAACCGCCCTTCACTTGCGCTACCAGACCACTCAAGAGTTGGAAAACGTGGAGGATCCTAGTGTACCCGAGAGCAGTAAGAAACTATCCGAAAGCGTGCCATTAACCACCTGCTTGGACTCATTTACAAAAGAAGAGGAACTAAGTGAGGACGAAAAGTATTTGTGCTCCAAATGTGGATCTCACCAGCTGGCCACCAAAAAGTTACAAATATGGCGACTACCTCCTGTCCTCATCGTTCACCTTAAACGGTTCCAACCCGTACAAGGAAGGTGGATTAAGTCTCACAAAGTGGTAAATTTCCCATACAAGGAGTTCTACCCCAACAGATACTTGGCAGAGGTGCCACGAAAGACCACAGAAGTGTCAGAAGATGCATCCGTAATAGAACTGGAAGATGTGGATATGAGTAACGATGATCTATTTCCCCTTCAAGACTTTCATCAGCATCGACTCGAGACTGGCCAGAATCCCTTTGATCTCAAGTACAAGCTTTATGCCATTGTGGTAAGTGAACCTTTGAAAAGTAATTTCAATTTTCTCATTGTGTATCTTGCAATTACACTTTTTGTTAAATATTTGCAGTGCCATAACGGAATCATGGGAGGTGGCCATTACATTTCCTATGCGAAAGGTGCTAACGAGAAGTGGTATTGTTTTAATGACAGTAGTTGCAAAGTGAGTCAAATATTACGTTGTTGTTCAAGTTTGTCGGTAATTTTTAAAATTTCAGAAAGTTTTACACAATTATGTTTAATGTTTATTTACAGGAGGTACAAGAGGATCAAATCGAAACGAGTACAGCCTACATGCTATTTTATGAGCGTGAAGGTCTTGACTACGAAGCTTACTTGCCAAGAATCGACCCCAGAGCCCAACCGGTTGTTAACGATGATGAAATGGAGGCTGAAGAAAACGACTTAAAGAAGTTGTGTTGTATGACGTAATATAATGCATGAAAAACATGCATGAGACGTAGCGTTTACTGGTAGTTGATAGAATACTATCGTCCACGGCCTCGTCAATTGAACGAAACTAATTTCGTCCTCCTTTCACGATAGGATAAGACAACAAAATACGTGCGTTTGTAATTAAATTATACGTATACATATATACAAATAATTGGTGAAAACAATTGATTATTTTCTAAAAGCAAATACCTGCAAAAGAGTAAAATGAATATACTTCGATGAAACAACTGTAGAAGTTAGAAAAGGCAGCAATATATTCATTCTTAGGCGCATGGTGTGGCATATTTCAAATTTTTTTGTCACAGTACGGCCGTCACTTTTGGTTCCTTTACATTTTTTTTCATTTTTTAAGTCAGTATCTTACTATCTTTGTCTATGATGTTTTTGCAAGTTGAGGCGTACTGTTACAAACATGATAAGATATAATACTATTTCATTCCCAATTGTATAATTTGCGGACGACAATACTTTACTATATAAACATTACTTTTTGTGTTGTGTTCCGTTTTTTCTTCCCCACAGGCTGTGCTTCCTATATAAAACCAATTAGGTATCGGTGTAATTTATAAGTGTTTTTGTAAGAAAAATTCATATGGAGTGTTTGAAGTCATTTCCCTTTATTTTTTGCCTGGGCTACAAATCGTTTTAAAAGTAGTCGTTTGTACAATTACGAAAATATTGTCACTTATTATTATTACCTATTAACTATTATAATTATTGTTATCAATGTTTGTATTATTGCAATTTACTATTTTTTGATAAAGAACTGTAAACTTTAATCATCTTTACTATCGTGTGTGATAATAATTTTTAACTGTATAACAGTAACAATAATAAAAAGTAGAAATAGGGAAGCCGCCGCAAAATATTTCGGAGTTGAAGAGTCATTTAAAACTTTGTAGAGCAAAACAATCGCATTCTTTGTTTTTTTGTCAACGATACATACACTATACCTACTAAATACTTATATTATGTTTATATAAATATATATATATATTAAAATATATAAACCATACCGTGTTAACTGTAAGTTATACTAAGACGCTAGTTGATATTTATTATGATTATATGATTCTGATCATTGTCACCGCTACTGCTGTCACCAATTCTTCATAGTAAAAGTACTAATGCTACAATTATTACTGTATACAAATGTATGATCTACAAAACAAAGATAATAACGACGCTAGATGCTACTGAAAGAATAGTCGCTCGGTAATATTTGATACTTGCGATATTCTTCAATCAATGCCATATATAGATATTCGTATAAAGTAAGTTTATATATAAATCGATAGTCGATACCTACAGTAGGTTACCTCATTAATTACTGTTATTATTTTGATGAATCAGTCTGTGTAATTACACTTCTTGTTGTATTATTACTATGGACTGGTAGAATTTGTTTGTGATTCGTTTTATATGTTGTTGTATTATATAATTAGCATATAAGAGATCGTTGCTTGTTTTTGTAAAGATTGGCAACAAGAGCAAAAAAGGCTGGCTGAGCTAGAATCTTTGATGACAGGACAATTTTGAAGTTGATGACTGTCTAAAAGTTGATAGTTAATGAACGAAAAAGATGTAAAAATAACTTTGCTGGGTAGAAACTATATATTACATAAGTTCATTATGCTAAATATCATATTAATATTGCTAGTTATGTTGTATAGAAACTATAACGATCGAGAGTCGACACAGCGCATGCGATTAAAAATAAAAATGGATAGATAATATTATAAGAATGAATATTGTAACGCTTCTCGTGGTGCAGATATTGATACGACGTCGCTCGTAGTGTGAACGTGTGGAAGAAATATTAAATCAAAGAATATTATATAAATAAATATTACTAAAATAATGTGCCTAGAGACACTATAATTGTTCCGAAAACAGCAACTGGTTAGTGTACACCTCCCCCAGATTTTATTATGGTTGTTTGAAAATAATACGACACGGTGTGTCTTTGTTTCAGAGGATGTATTCCAGAAGTGGTTTTCGAGCTAGCACGGTCAATATATTTCAGTTTCTTGTCATTGGAATCACGTAAATAAATGTTTTATTATTGTAAACTATGAGCTTTAAAAATTACAAGTCTTTTTGTTGACATGTTGCTATAGTTATTTGTTAAACAGCCATTCTATAATTGTATAGTTATTCTTGTTTCATTGATTGTTATTAGTTATTACATGATCTATTACTATTTATCAACGAATATATCACATATTACTTACAATAACACTGACCCCAGAGTAATCGATTTTACTGCTGGGGTACGTGAAAACAATTGTATATGATTATTAATTATTGCTATTATTATTATTATTATTATTATAATTTACACATGATCAGGCAGTTTTTATAGGAACTGCAACAACTGTGTGTGAAGTGTTCTCTAGTTGTCATTATGGAGATGTCAAACCCAAATCCCAAAAATCTAGGTATGCTAATTAAATAAACGTATATATTATATATAATATATAATTATATAAAAGATCACCATTCACGAGGGATAATAAACAAATGATAAAAATCATGAACATTAAAATATCGCGATTTGTACTGGCTTGACATTGACACATAAAATTTGCATATTTGTCTTATCTATAAATATTAGAATTTTTTCACTGCATATTGCGTGATTTTGGTTGACCAAGAAGTTAAGGGCATAGCATTATTAAATAAATTAAATAAGTTAATTCCTAACGTATATGAATATTGATAGTAGCCAAGTTATGCTACAGTATCGATATTAATGAGACAAAAATTTTCGCCCATCAGGAGGAATCGAACCTCTGTGACTCGCATCACCTACAGGTTTGAAGCCTGCACCCCGGACCACCGAGGCTCAGTTGGGCATTGGATACAGGTTTTTTCCTCTATTCTTTTTTCGCGTAGCTGTAGCCTCAAACAGGCTCAGCTGCTGCTAATAAGAGTTGTTAGCGCTTTGCGCGACTCCACCGGAATAAACAAAAAGGTGGACAATTTCTTCGTGTACTTTTTATTTCAGCTGAAAATAATAATATCTTCGTACTCGATAATTAGTCGTATAAGCAAATTAGATAATAAGTAGAATATATAAAATAGAGTTTTTAAATTGTACACCGTATGCCCATAAATACAAAACTCGATAAAGATTCAATAAATAATAATAATAACAATAATAATAATATTAAAGTATCTAGTTATACCAGGATGTTGTATTTGTGACCAGCATAATTTAACTAAGCGATAAAACTGCAATGTTTAAATTTATAATGTTTTATGGCCTTTACAAGTAATGATTTAATTGTACTGATACGACTACTTTATTACAGTAGGGATTTATGATACTTCAAAAATCATTCAACTTGTTAAAAGTATATATAAATAAATAATCGTAAAATCATCAATCGAAAAAAGTGCATTATTAAAATTAAGACCATACATGTTAGACATGACTTTTAAACAAAAAATGTATCTTTTGGTTAGCATAACAATAGTGTGTAAAGTTTCGGCTTCTTCCGGAAATGAAGACACAAATGAGGTAAAGCAAAATTCATTTAGTTAATATAATGTCTGAATTTTTTATCCCATTGTCAAACAACGCGAGGTATGTGTTTTATGCGATTTATTAAATTTTATAATGACTTGCAAGTTGTTTTAAGACATTGAATGGTAAATACTTTATACTATTAGCAGACCAACAATGACTTAACGAAGGATAACCTAGAGGAAGTATCTATAGAAGCAGTCGAAGAAGACGACCTTCACAGAGTTCAAAATATCCCGTTGACATCTCGCCGTGATGACGAAGAGTTAGAAAATCTACGTAATCCGTCCGTTACGTTGTCGACGACCCTCACAGATAATACAACAGCGGTAGCTACCGTGTACCCAGATATTAGTGGAACTCTATCAAATAATAGTGCCGCAGCTGGGAATAGCACGAGTCAAAATGGCACGTTAACTAATAGATATCAGCGTGTGAAGGTTTCCTGTGCACAGATGTATCCAGAAGGAACAAATGTAACGACGGATGAAAGCGGGATCGTAGAGGTAATTTTTGCCTTACATTTAAATTTGACATTTTTTACAAATTTTACACAATATAAAGCTTCCTAATGGCGAGACTCAAGATGTCGTGTCGTGTCGGATTTGTAACCTGGTTTCCTCCAGTTTAACAGAAATTGACGACAGGAATTGTCCTATTCCCAATATGCAATACCCACATAAAAATTCAAATTAAAAATTAAATGGAAACAAAAAAGTTAATTCACTTTCAGGAATATTATCCCTTCCCTTGAGTTTTCGTATAAAATTTATCACTATTCACATAAAATATGTATACTATGTTGTGTATGTTTAATTGCACTTGACAGGTTGTAAATATGACGTATTTGCTGCATGGACTGCTAATAACAAATCCAACAATTAAAGCGAGGTCAACGCCCAGCAACTGCACTGTTATACTATTTTATACTCACTGGTGTCCTTGGTCTGCCAAAGCTGCACCACATTTTAACGCGCTTCCAAGAGCATTTCGAAACATTCGATTTGCCGCAATCGATTCGTCGGTTCACACTGCAATTAATACCTATTTTGGAATTTTGTCAGTACCGAGCATGGTTTTATTCTACAATGGGAAAATCCTTGCAAAATTTAATGACACAATATTTAACGTAAATCAGTTTGCCGACTTTATTACAACTTTTACTGGTACGTATGCATTCTTTCATTTCTAAAAAAATGGTATTTCGGTGTGGTGTTCGTTCTTATTTGATATTGAATATCTTTCCACAGACCAAAAACCGGGTATTCGGCTCAACGTTACGTCTGGAGATTTTGTGGGTCCAATATCTTCTGTTATGACTAAAGGTCACGATTGGTATCTGTACTTATCGTGGATTTTCATTATATCATGTTTTGTCTATTATATTTCGAAAACTGCCATTTGGCATCGCATCCTCGAACTGGTTCAGAATTCATGGAGGGAGGCCGAAGCTGTAGCGAGTGTACCGCCCCATCACTTTCATCAAGACTAATTTCCACATCGTCACGTCTATTAAATGATTAACAGAGTGCATTGATTGCATTCTTGTTATTGCAGGCCATGATACTGTAACGAATTCAATTGCTGCCACAAAATCCGCCATCCGGATGATTTGTTTTACATGGCGTCTATACTGTACCTATTAAAACAAAAAAGTACTATTAATATAATTTCTCTATGAAAAACAATTCATCCGGATGACGGACTTTGTGACAGCAATTGGATACGTTAAAGTAGAAGTACCTAGTACTTACGGTTTCCCTGGTTAATCTCAAAACTGTTATCAAAGGTGTTACAGTAGTTGCACTGTAAAATTAATAATCACAAATTGTCGATTCGGCGGGCTCAAATTTATTGTTGGTAATATCAATAATGAATTGCCGGAAACATCCATCAGACTTGTATATTGCACGGAAACTGGAAAACATGATCACTGCATCCGAGTAAAAAGTGGCGAACGTTTTCCTTTTTCTACAAGTGTGATGTTACGAGATACTGCCTTCGTTCGAAAACTTCTTTGGTGTATTACAAACTTATCAAATCACGAAGGCACCCCGACCACGTCGATTTATGTTAACAATACTGATATATCGGCCTGCAAGGATAGGTATAAAATATTTATAAAACATATATGCATCAAAAGTCAATAGTGTTTTTTCTTGTAGCGAAACAGAAAAAAGATATTATATATAAATGGGAGTTCACTTCGGTATTATGATCTTCGCTAAACCCATCCGCATTATGTTGCTTTTAATCACTTTTTTTGTAAATTTATAGATTTTCCAAGCAATCCTTTTCTAATCTTCATTCTTTGCTCATTTTTATTTCTAAAACGTACACTTCCCTGCTTTCTTTATTAAACCCTACAACGTACGTACAGTACGTAAACGTATCAGTTATCCCATTAAAAGTAGTGATGAATTTTAGGTGTATCGCCCAATGGAACCATGGGTTTATTGCCTTCTCGATCCTCCGAGGCGGGCTCGGGAAGCTGGTGGAATTCCCTAATTATACGTAATTGTATAAGTCGGGGGAACATGGGGAATCGCCCTATCGTCGTAATGCTAACTATAGAGGAGTTGATGGAAGTTAATAAATCAATGGAACCCACGGAAGTTATCCGATCTGGGTCAAACCTGATTTGCTTATAAGTACCAAAAGGGTATCTGTGAAATATTTTAAGTTATTTCATTAAAATCTTATCGTGCCTTTTGCCTGACGGCACGGCGTTAAATAAAATTACTTAATTGGAAGTACCGACCGGACTACCTCGTTCTAAATGAGTCTAGGAATTTTGATAATAATTAAGTCGACTGTATGTCCAAACGAATAAACAAATATATGTTAATAGTTAAGATTTGTTGAAAGCCTTTCTTGTGATTAGAATTGAACTGTCTGTATTCATGATAATATCAGAGAATAGTATTCTGCTTCCGTGTAGTGTCCTTATTGTATGCTTCAAGTAGGATTATGTAATGCGAACTGACTCAACACGTTATTTCCAATGTAAAGAATATTAAATTGTAAGATTTACAAATTCAAAAGGGAACGTAAACATTTAGAGGTAATTATATTATAAAAATGTCTAGTCTGCTATAAAATCGTGTAATAGCATGTTTTACACATTGTAAAGGAAGATAATAAAGCTCAGTTTAAAAACGGACCGTTTTTATGAAAACGATGTATTTTTAGTACTTTTTTTATTACAATCGTGTAAATTCGTTGTTTTTATTTAATCCTAATTTTTATGCAACTACTAAGGATGAACGAGCTCTGTTTCAGTTACAAGTTAACAGGATCATCCATCCATGTTACTATTTAACATTTTATGATCCAAGTCGTCATCTGTCAAATATGTTCAACTCAATCACTTATATAATCAAACGTGTAACATTCGGAGATCACTTAAAAACGATTTAAATGACACATTGCTTGACACTATAGGTAATATCAGATTAACACATCCGACGAGAAACGGCTATGGGCAACATAGCCTCAGATTTCAATTTTTAAATTGTCAATTGTCGTCAGTGCATTCAATTAAAGGTGTTATACACTTATTACTTATGACGTTAATAAATATATACTCAATGGAAAGGTAACTCGTCGGGAGGTTATTGTCGTGCGTAATTACATGCATATTAATTAGAGACAAATTGAATATCAATAATAACCCATTAAAATAGAATAGTTTAGATCGATTGGCAATGGAGTGTTATCTGCAATCAATGCTGATGTAGAATGACATTATACTTCAACACCTGAGCCTGTCAGTTACATAAAATAGAGCTACAATAAACATAAACAACCAAAATGTGTCGAATAACGAAAACTCACCCTTACAATACAATGACGAAATGACGATTTTCGGTTTCGGTGGCCAGATAAACAGGAACGTAAACTGGGAAGCTGATCGAGGCACTCATAATCGTAACTGAAAGATATCTACGAAAACACCGGTGTTACGCACCTTACGCAGGTGTACTAGAACGAGAAGTACTGAAGTCTGAAGTACTATCGTATGATGTAATAAATATCTTGACGAACAAATTGTGTATTTACTAATCGTCGCAATAACAATATGTTGTAAAATTGGAACTGAAAACACGAATAAGCAGTATACATTATTTGATTGAACTCTAATTTAACAGTGGGAAACGATTTAAAAAAGAAAAACAAATTGTATTGTATTTGACGTTCCTCCGTCGGTACAAATATGAAGTCATATGTGTATACAAAATCATCGCGAAAGAGGTCATACCAAAACAAACCCAAAAAGGTAAAAGTCAAATGAACGATGACAACGTGCTGTCACAATTACAGGTCAGATAGAATAGAAAAAAATCACAAAACTGTCTTTCTGAAATTGAAAGAGAAAAACGAGAAAAAAAAGAATACCAACAGCACCCGGGGTTCCCAGGCGGTCACCCATCCAAGTACTAACCGGGCCCGACGTTGCTTAACTTCAGTGATCGGACGAGAACTG
>JAHZNE010007917.1:0-23383 GCA_027744055.1 Callyntrura sp. NNG-2020 | reverse complement strand
AAAAAAATGAGAGCACGGGCTTAAAATTTATGGAATGATTCAGGTCATGCTAATTAAAAATGACGAGTTTGGTGCTTGTCGGTCAAAGAGTCAACAAAAGTGAAATTCTAAACCGCTATTCACAGTTGGAGGGAGTTTACTTTCTGTGTTGTATCAACTTTTTCTTAGCATCAGTCAGATCATTGTTAGTAGTATAGTTGTCCAATATAGGTTGTTGATAGATACATGAGCAGCAGCAACTAGCAATAAAAAAAATTTGCGTTCTAATTCTAATTTCATTAACCTTTTAAGGTTTCCTCTAAGATTTTAGTATTACGCGTTGACCCAAACCCTCTGTGGGCATTCAATTCGACATTGACACTTTCCGTGAAATAAATGAAGTCAGTACACAGCTATTTTGACTTATGAAAATTGTACATGGTCCATATTGTTTGCCAAGTTAGCGTGGATATTTATGAGATCAGAGAAGTATATACAAAGCTGTCAAAATTTACCATTTTTGCTTTATATATGTAAATGAGCTCAAGAACAAGGAAAAACTCACTGGGAAATTAGCCAAAATGTGTTCCAACCAGATCAATTCTTTCTGTATCGATGATTACTTTTCCGACGGGGTAGAGCCATATTAATACGCTGAAAAATGTTTAAATCATACGCTATTACAATCATAACTGCTTCTATTGTTGACAATATTTCTGCTAATTTGTTGGTGAATACCACAGATGCTCGGTAAAATATTTCGACATTGTCCCTCCGACTTACACGAAACACTTCGACGTGTCTCGAAAAGGTGGGATTCTGTGATCGAACGTTACGTCGGACGGGTCCTGATTGTCACAACAGGAAATACTTTCTTGGTAGATCCTGAGTCCAACTTGGATCGTATGAGTATTAGGGCCAATTACTGGATGACCTTGTCTTCCGACAGAAGCTCAACAGCAAATTCTCCCTCCTGTAATCAAACTGATACTAATGAAAACACCCCCACGGCTACTGTTGTTGAGGACGTGGAAAAACTTCAAGATATTTCCAGTCCAGAGTCTGTTCGAAAAATTGGGTTTGTGGGGCAACTTGGACTATCTGGGTACAGACCCGTAGAATGTATTATCAGTCCGTGCAAAAATATCACCAGTTTGTATCTTCATCTTTCCCTGTTCACCGTTTCCAAAGAAGAGTCAACAACAAGACAACATGACTTGTCATGGTTGGCATCTTACTGCTTGCCTCATTTGAAGGAACTGGTCGTAGACAGCTCTGGTGTGAGCTGTGAAGACTCGAGCAATCGAATCAGCTACAAAGATACTTTTCTATCGATGGCGTCCTTTCTCTGCTTACAAAAATTTGTTTGCTTGGATAAATTGATCATTTCTATTCCTTACATGGAAAGTGTGGAGGGGGTCATTGTTAGGGCGCTTTGCATTTTCCTGGGAAAACACGCAGAATCCTTGAAGTACTTTTCTTTCACGCAAAAGTATCAGTATGATGGGGAGGATGATGATAGCGTCACCGAGGATTGCAGCAATGTAAATGAAGATGATGATAACCAGAGTGATTCGAAGCATCACCATCAGGGTGATGGCGATCGTTTTGCAGAGAACCTTAATTTTTCTAATGGAATCAATTATTTATCATTAAGACAGCTAGCTTTGAGTGCGAAAGAACTGAAAAACGTTGTTTTGGAGGAATTTCATGTGGTGCTGGCCACAAAGCAGGAAAGTGCGCCTGTCTGGAAAAATCTGTTGATTACCCAGAAAAATTTGAAGAAATGTATCTTTGCCGGAGATAAAATCCCGTTGCCGGAAGGCACGATACTAGTGAATGCCCCGTATCTAGTAACAATTCGACTAGACATTCGCGACGGAGTGGACTTGAGTTGCTTCGAAACGTGCGTTCATCTGAGACATTTGTCTTTGGGAGGACGTCACGACGCTAATGAATCACGGGACGATGAAGACGATGAAGAAGTTGAGTCTTGCATGGAAAGTGACGTTTACGAGCAACCGATTCAGCTAAAAAATGCAAAATGTCTTCCCGCGGGATTAGAAACGTTGGAATTAATTAACTTACGAACACACAAGGATGATGCCAGGGTGATTGCCCTGGAATTAGATTCTCTGCGTGATCTTACCATGAAAAATCTTGGCTGGGAAGGTAAAAACTTGGGATTGAGGTTGTGTGACCTGGTGAAAATTTTCGAAAGAGGACAACTCCAACATTTATGTATGAAGGCAAGTCTGAACATGATGAGTTACTCGGAATTGGAGGAGGACAGCTTATCCCCAGAATTAAACCTGCTTGTTTGTGTCGTTCAGTCAAACTCATTTGCAGCCGCGTCAAGATTTTTTCTGGAAGTTTGGAAAAGGGAATGTGGACTGTACACGAGTAAAAAGTGTTCAGCCAGTGGTGGGCATGAAGAGGAAGAGTTGGACGTGTTCCAGGTGCCTAACAATGTGGAGTTGCAGGAGGAAGAGGAAGAAGAATGCAGTAGTAGTGGTAGCAGCGAGGAAGATAGTGAGGAAGAGAATGATGATGAGGAAGGCGACAGCAATAATGACAGGACTGAGGAGAAGGAAAACGGGGAAGAAGGTGCTGCTGGCACTGATGATGATGAATGGCAGGAATGTGAAGATAACGATGATGATGTTGATGATGATGACTCCGAAACGGGAGAAGGATAATATAATTAAATTAAGTTTAGTTAAAATGAAACTCCATTAGTTAGAAAGAAGTTTGATGATGTTTTGATAAACGGCTTATGAATTACCATTTTTTATAGCTTCATTGCCATCTTATGCTGTGTGACCGTATTCAGTAAAGTGTTCGTTTACTTCCCCCCATAACATTTGTATCTTTCTCGTTTCTCTGTCGGCAATAAATTTGGAAAGAGAAAAATATGCTGTTGTAATGTTAATATTTGCAATATGTCAGTTTGGTAACCCAATGATCCGATTCCGATATGAAATATGGGAAATTTATTTTCTTGTCTCTAACGTGGGAAAAAGGATGCTCATAAGGTTGTGTCGCTTTGTAAATAAATGGTGAAATCCTCCCACGGACACGAACGTATGTGTAAAAATATCTGTATATCTGCAGGGAGTATAACCCCCGAATTTTGGATGACTAATATAAAAACTCACTATTGACTAGACGCTTGCAAGGAACTGCATTATTGCTGCATAGAATGTCGTGTTGAGGGATTGGGAGGTTAGCTTGCATTTGTCGTTAACTTATCGTTTCAATTTCCTTTTTAGGTAATCCAAGACAAGCAGCAATTTACAAACTAAAGAAAATGACGTACTGTTTGTGTAGTTCCTAGTGTTCACAATACCCGTCAATTTCAACGCCGAAAAAATCATATTTAGCTGAAAATATTAATTTAAGACAAGAGATTTAAGCTTGAAGTCATCTTCTTTATTCGTTCAGTAAACATTTTAGGAAGAGCCTTTCTCTCCCATTTTCTTCCTTAAGGCCTTCACATGTTTTCTTCATGTGTTCACCAATTCTTTTCCTGTGGGTCTCCTTTTTAAAAACGTGAACATGACATTAACCTTGAAACGATCCGCTTACATATGGTAATTTTAGTCTGTTTATTCTTAAAAGAAGAGTGAAAAAGTCAGTGAATACCTAGCAATAATTTTGAGTTAGTCAAGACCAGAGCAAAAGAGCATTACAGCCCATAATAATTTTCAATGTTCTCTCTAGGCTTTTCCCCGTCACGAACAAATGAATTTCAAAATGTCACGCACAGCCCCATCGTCCTGACACACACCACACGAGAAAATAAGGCGACTGTAAGTCGACTCCCAGCTTTCTTGCCTCGACACTTCAAACCGAATCATCAGTCGTCGTAAACAGTCTCTCTCTCCTCTCTAAGTATTAGTCTCTCTATGTTTTCCACTCGATAGAGCATTTTCTCTTTTTCTCGCCTCCTTTTTCCGTCTTGTGCGTTTTTTACTTAATGATGATAGGAAAGCGTCATTGGCAGCACATCAGATCAGATCGTCATCAGGGATTATCTGCATGCTTTGCACTTCATAAAAGCGAAAAAATTAAAAATAGATACATCGCCAAACACTGATCACACTGATCCTAATGTTTTCCCATGTTATAACCGCTTTTTGCTTACAACAACGTCCTCCTATGTGTGTGTATGTTGCTGCTGTTACTGCAGCGCTTGCTTGCAACTTTTTTCTGTCCACACAACTGTTCCCGTCATTCTTTTTTCTCCTGAGAAACAATTTTCTTTGGAGGGAGTTCCACCACTCCGGCTGGTGGTACACACATACACACAGGCGTAAAAATTGCAGCGACATGCAAAATGGAATGTATTCGTAATGGAAAAATGGTCATTGACCTGGCACTCCATGCGCCGCTCGTTTCGAAGGCCATGAAAATTTACACTTCTTTGGCATCCAAGCGTGATCGTTAAAGGGATCGTTTTGATGATGATAATGATGTCCCAGAGAAGGAAAAAAACATGGGCACGCGTTTTATCACGTCATGCTACACTGCTGCTTGTAAGGAAATGGAACATCTGCCATTATTCATTCATTTTGAATGTAAATTTTCTTGGAAAATTTCCTAAAACAAATAATCAATCAATTTTTTAAATGTGCTGAGCACGCAGGCAAGATTGAAAAGCGACGTAATCAGTTGTCGGGCGTCCATTCATGTGCAAATATTTTTAGACAAAACAATCCGTTATCCTGATGAGAATATGGAGATATATAATGCATGTGGACAGCATGATGATGGTTGATAAAAAATTTAAAACAACAGGAAGCAACGTCACTGAAATTTATTTTTTTATCTGCCAGATTCGTTTGTCTGATAAATAGGGAGGGACTCTGTGTCTGTGGGTTTTGGTGGATATACAACGGAACGTCTGTTGAATGAAATACGTCGTGTGGGCGTACACATTGTGTTATTTGTGGGGGCAACAGGAACAATAATTGAAGAAAAACGCTTTATTTCATGAACACAGACACACAGTCAGAAACGTTTAGACTAACGACAGCTCTAGCAGCCAACTTTTTTTTACACCATGCGTACATAATGAGCAAGTTAGCCGTGTTAGCTACTTAATCTGTAACATATGGGCTTTTAACAATTTTAATCCCTTTCGTCATGGTCAACACAATAGCAAATAAAGTGTAAGATTTTATTGTGCCGGCTCATTTCGCTTTTGTTGTCTGCGGACAAAGGAAAATGAAAAGAATACTATGTGTGAAATGGAGTGCATTACACATTTGCGCTAACTAGCTAACAAGGAAAACAAGATAATGGATGTTCCATGCACCATAAATTTATATGACTCTTAGAATGTTTTGATAAAAAAAAGAAATAAACAAAATTGAAAGAAAATGGATTCAGGCCAAGTTCGGGCCATGGTCATAATCATTTTTCAAAGTGCTCTGCTCTATTAAGAAATATGTGTGCAACGTATGTCGTATGTAGGAAAAAACAGTCATATGGCCATCATGGGAGACGTTCAAAGATGCTCTTTTTGATGGTATCATGCCGATATTATGATCAAGGGAATTATATAAATAAAAATGTAAAATGAGATTTTTGTTCGTGTGGTGGCTGGTTATTTGGCGAGATTTTGATGTTTGGGACGAAGTTGGAACCCACCATCACCATCATCATCATCAGACAAGTATTTCATTTCGTACGATTACAGGAAAGAAGTGCATAGAAGTTTATTTTTGATGTACTTTTTCTTTTCATTGAGGACATTTATAATGACGCCGAACTGCATGGTTCTATATGCATCAGATGATACGTACGTCACTTTCCCTCAAGTTCTGTCTTCTTGCGGAGCAGAGGAAGATGATCTGCCCACGCCTAATTTTTTTTCACGGCTCTTGTAATAAATAAAGGGTATATTATACCACAACATTATTATGTTATGCTGCGTTGGCGGAAACGCTGTTAGAGGAAACTGCTGACGAAACCTAAAAAGCGTTTTTGAAAAGCTGGGGTGTGGAAGGAAAGAACTCATCAAAATATCACGCGGTACACGCAGTGTAGTGGCCCTTAACGTCATACAACAGGGCGAGGGCGAGGATGACAAAGATGAAAGCGCGTGTGCGAGACGGAAATATAATGAACCAAAATGAAAGATGGGCGCCAAGCGCTAATAATAAGCAGTTAATCAACGTTATATGTTCTGTGGCCAAAAACTGAACGCTGCTGCTTTAACCCACCACCACCACCACCACCGAGCTTTAAAAACACCATGTGTGCTTCGAAGACAGACATGGTGGAGCTACCTCTCACTTTTCCATTTTATTTATAGTTTAATTATAATTCGTTGTTTGAGCCGTGTCGTGTCATCATGTTAACGAGTGATGATAATGGCGGTAGCAGCAGCAGTCGTGAGTGACGACGATGAAGTTGTAATGCTAAAATAGCAATCGGTTTGTCACTGTTCTCCTGTGTGCTGACTGTTGACTGTAGTCACTTGTCACAATCACAATAATGACTATCTGGCATGTACATGCATATATATGCGCAGTATCCCAAAGTGAATGAATCAAATCAAAAGTCAAATGATTACTGAAACGACATAAATAAAGGTGAAAGGAAAGTATTGCGCTAAAAAATAAGGAAGCACATAAATTCTCCTTTTTTCTTAGAATTAGTTTTCCTCCTTATTTATTATCTTGAATTAGATAACAGAAATTAATTAGAGGATGAAAACCCGTATTTTTGTTTATTCAAATAAATGCAATGCACCCTTTTTAGCAATAGGACGTAATGTAGGATAAGGCCAATTTTCAAATGAAAAGTATTCTTGATGCAACTCTCAAGTTGTAAAAGCTCTCTTTCTTCCCGTCTCTCTCTCTCTCTCTCTACTCCACAAACTGTTTGTTTTTGTGCAATGCAATTCACCGAGAAAGCGTATACCTAATTGGAAGGGGAAACCGTGCCATTCTCGACATATTTACCTTGAGGCAAATCATTTTGATTTGTTATTACTATTCTCTTGTTCACTGTTTAGTTCGTTGTTAGTTTTGTGTTGGGACAGGGATGACGACGATCATGATGATGATGATGATGAGTATAGTTGATGGTCGTGTCGTTGTGTGATGTGATGGAAGAGGAAAATACTCGTCGTCGTGGATCAGGTTATCATTTTTTTCTTCTTTAAATCTGTACCGCGTACCTAAGTACACACGGTATGTACATTATAAGACTTTTAGCACAGTTATCTAGAGCAAACCGTCACCATCACGGCTCTAGCACAAAACAGAAAGTAAAAAGTAAAAACGTAATAGGACAGACAAGCAGGCCTATATAAAGGGGTATACAATAAATACACACACATCATCGTCATACAGAAAACGGATGATAGCAGGGACGGTTGAGGTGACCTCGTACCGAATAAGAGAAGCGACAGAAGAAAAGAAGTGTTGCCTAAAAATAGACTGTCGAGTGTGGCTGTTTGGCACCTTTCCGGGAGTAGTCAATACGTAATATGCTTTGGAGCAAAATACTTCAACTACAAATTCTCTTTAGCAAAAATGTGAGCGTCATCTCCAACAATCCTTTCGCACGTAAAATAATGAGAATTCACAATGCACACACACATAAATGTAAATTGTCGACTATGCCCAGTATGCATATATGTATGTACGACGGGCATACAACAGGACGAGTTGGAAGTAATTAGTGATTTTGCCCTCGTCAGTACTAGGATAAGCTGAGCATCATCATCATCATCATCATCATTATGTATGTATAGCACCCCATCATCTTTATGCGAAATGCTCGAAAAGAAGGATTTAAATTAGATGTGTTCAGCATTACGTATTTTTTTAAAATGGATCAGGGTATTCAGGGTATCAGTTTGTCTGTGTATGTGTTCCTAACCGCCCGCCATTCATAGATTTCTACCCCAGTATTGAAACCAAGTTAGGTTGGCGTTATAGTGTCAACGGCAATAGGTCGGGAAACGAGATAGAGACGAAGGTCTGTATACATGATCCATAAACATTGCTTCTTATATCTTTGATATCTTGACGTTTTTTTTCAGCCACGTTCACGTAAACTAGTACCGTTTCATGGTACAGCTCTGGTAAATGTTAAAATATAAAACAGAGTTCTTAACCAGATATATATTTCGATTTAGAATCGCATGCCTCCAACGACTTCTTCATCACTAAGGTTCAAAAATTCGGTTAGTGTGGCTATCAGTTGCTTGAAGACGGGCGAACGAACCGGAGCACAAAATCTTTTTTAACCAACCCCCAAAACACAGGCTACTTGCCACTAACAACTTACCTGTTCCAGCTAGACTTTTTACAGGTTTGGGAGGAAAATTCATTTTAAATTGGTTAAAACTTTCTTCATTCTACACGGCAGCAACCACTCTATCGTTTCCAAAAGCAGAATTCACTGTATTCAATATATTTGCTTGTTAAAGTTTGAGAAAATTCAAAATTCGAAAGAGTTTAAATTGTGAAAAGAACTGCTATTATTTAGCAGTGCTTATTGCAGTGTGAATATCAGTATTTTTCCTTTGTAAAATTGGTGATTCAGCGAATCCATCAAAACGTTTACACTCACGAACTGATAAATTGTTGTTGCTGTTGTTGTTTGTTTGTGGATTGAATGTTAAAAACTATTTGTTTGTGAACATTTTTCCTTGCCGAGACTACCTCTATTTAAAATTTGTACATTTTTATTTCCGCAGTTTACTGGTAGGTAAACCTACAAACGAAAACAAATCACAATGACGAGTGCAAGCTTCCGCCAACATTTCGACATGATCAGCATGCATGAGCCTGTCCAGCGCAAAGCAAAGTTCTGGACCTCATACGTGCGAGCTCTTAAAGGTACGCTTAAAATTTACTTCAAAATATTCCATGTATTCAAATTGATCATCGATCTAAAATCCAAGCTGGTATTGTTTCCTAAAGAGCATTTTGAGAAATTCCTGGTAAAACATTTCTATCCCAGTTTGTAGGGGACTCGGTAAAATCCCGAAGATTTAAAGCCCAAAATATTTCTCAGAATAGCAATGTCACATTCGTGTCCCGCTGATGTGCATTCTTTGGCCAATACCGTGTTTTTCCTGAAAATGAACAAGGTGTGTTTGGCCAGCTCAAGGAGTTATATTTGTCATGCGGCAAACAAGATCCGGGATCGTGTCTATTACTGAACAATCGAACCACAGTAGTGGGCATATTCTCGAAGCTCTTTCCGTTGCTTCAGTTGTTTGCCAATCGCTTGTGCACTTTTTGTACGACAGGGAAGAGAGAGAAAAAAGTAGAGAGTGACTTTTTTTGTAAGATCGTTTAGAACTTAATGTGCTGTGCATCCATATCCCCTCATCAGAACAATTTGAAAATTTGCCAAAGAACATAAATATCTCACGATCCCTGAACACGTTGTTATTGGACGGAAAGAAATAACGATATACGACGTGTTTCAGGCTTTCTCTTTCTCCTTCCCATACTACCAACAGCTCACGGAGATATTTTGTCGTACGCTTGATAAATTGACTGTCTGTCTCCTCCCAATAACTTGCTCTCGATGCTTTGACTTTGATCATGAGAAAATACTTCCTGAACAGAGATTTATACTATTTGGTCACATTTTTTTTCTCTTTTTCTTTCCCTAATGTTATTTAGGCACTGAGGACATGCGAGCTGAGGAAGGTGCAGTGTCCAGGCGTCGCCCAAGACCATTCTCAGAAATCCCAGACCTGTTTCCTTCTCTTTATGACTCTGATCTTCCAACTCTGAATGACGATCCAGCTAGCCGCATTCGCGCTGCCGGCTACCGTTACCAACCCGTCTCCCGTGAAACTTACGGACACAGCCCAAGAGCCATTCAACCAGTGGCCACTATTAGCAGGCGATCCCGAGTCTAAATTCAAATCAATTTTTAAAAATCTATAAAAAATAAATTCGCCTAAAAATTATCTTTTATTAATTACTATACAATAAAATCTCTTATTGTTACTATAAATTTTCAAAAGAACATTTGGAATACTTTTATCTGCAAAATACAATTGACGAACAAAAAATCAAAGATCGCGATATATAATTCTCTATTTTCCCAAGAGAGTTCTTGACTAAATAGTGTGAAAAATTTATGAGACCATTGCAGGCTAAACCGTAAACGCATTTTAACTGTTTCGTGTTAGAGAAAAAAGAAAAGAAAAAACAACAACGATTTGAAAACATTGTGTTTCACAGTATTCTTTCTCAATGTAATCTTGTCCCCTTCTAAAACACCAATCTAAATATACACACATCATCATTACCACTTACACTAAAAATGGAGAGCAAATGAAGCTATTTCCTCTTTAACAGTTTTGAAAAAACAAAACGGGGAACATGCGTTTGTATGTGAAATTTTTGCTTTCGATTTCCTTGTGAGTATGCAAATATGTACGTGATATACTGATAGCAGCCTTGGAGGGAAGTATAAGCTAAAAGCTTTGTACATACGAGATCTATCTGTAGCTAGATTCTCTAGAGAGACTAGATTATCGAAAGAAAAGCGCTTCATATATGCATATGTACTGTTGTACTTATACTACTTGTACTAATTACTGTATAACTTTAACTGTACTGTACTTACTATATATATATATCTATATTATATTACTTGCCAGACATTCTATTTTTCTTAGAATATCTCAAGACACAACACCGCGAGAAGAACAAATGACATCATTTTGATCCAACTGTAACAATCATACACACTCAATCACCCAACACAGAAAAAAACATCAAGAACGAACGAAAATGATACTGAGAATCGTACTTATTATATGCCAAATAAATGTCTCTAGAGATATTTTATTAAATACTACTGGTAATACACACACACAAAAAACATTTTCAATTTTTAACACTCTTATTTCCGCATGCCAATAATTATAATTACACATTTGACAACTGCGCTTGACTGTTGGCAGAACATGGTTTGTGCGTACACACGACTTTGAGGTTATCTGTAATCGAAATGTCGCGTGAAATGTATTTTCAAAATTTAGTTTTTACAGATTCAGCAGGACTCTGCTGACTCTGACCGACTCAATGAAAGAAAATTTGTCTTTGTAAAACGTAACATCTTTGTCTTGTAGGGATTGTCACTTTAGTCCTCTTATTTGTTTATAGTATATTATAATGTACTACTGTTTAAGGATTTAAAACCACAATGAAAACTTTCTTAATAAAAATTATAAAACTTTTAAAAAACGCCCAAAACAAAACACTTGTAATGAAATTCTTTATTGAAAATTGTAATATTATTTTTTATTACAAAGTAGTTTACACCGTTTTAATTATTTTTGTAGTTTATGGGAGATTCAGTTCGACCCACAAACTCAGGAATATATAAACATGCTCATTTACCGTATCACAAAACACCAAAATAAAAATAAATAATCGTGTAGTTTCTAATATAAATATGCTTTTACGCTATCATACACAAACTAAACAAATTAACTTTGGCTAGAACCCAAATGTCTAGAGAGAAAGACTACGCTCAAAGCTTAAATCATCCAACCAGGAACTTTCTCCCGTAAAAGGCTGCCTTTTTCTCAAACGCTGGACTAATGATGGGCGTGTTTTGGACATAAAATGGATTGATGCAATACTGTAAAAACGAAAGAGACTTTATATGTAAAACATGCCCTAAAGTTCAAATGAATAATTACACGAAAATAAAGGTAAGCAATAATAAACAATGACGCCTTGCTTCTACAAACAAAATAGAGAAAACTTGTATATTTGCAATTCTGTACATAATTACTAGCAACTCTACAACGATTTTGACGCTGTTTATCAAACAAAATCTTACTTGAGCTTCTTTGCCGGCAGGGGAGAACTCCATTTCGAACAGGGGATTATCGTGATGACCCACCATTACGAAGTAGTAATTTCCTGACATGATGCACCAATGCGTGAAGTCCTCAAATTATTAAATGCACTATTAACTGTTTATTTCGTATATTTTTAATTTTTTGCGTACACTTTTTTCTCGCAGGTGTTGTGACTGTGATTATGTGAGTTTTGTGAGTAAACTTGGAGGAATGAAATGAAGGTAAAGCAAACCAGCTGTTCTTTTCTTTACTGTCTGGCAAGCGTGTTGACATTTTGTTCTGCCCAAAACAAACAGAACAAACAAGTGTTCTCACAACTTTGTTTTGCATGTGCAGTTTTGTTGATACACCTGCCGCAGGCAATCTTGTATTGATTGTCACCATTGCAGGATATTTATGATGTTTAGTTTACCATTTGCGAAACTGACCTGATCATTAAAAGTACAACTAGCGCGTCAAATTAGGGTTTCATGAATCAAGAATGCTTATCTACAAATCTGCATCAGATCACCGTTTGTATAAAGGTTTTGTAAAAGTAGGAGTTATTTTAAAGTTAATAAACAGTTTTATTGCATTTTCTAATTCAGAGTTGTTTATAAAAAGTACAGACTAAAGTATATAAAAAATAATATGTGTCAACATCACTACCTTTGTACGGCTGTGGTTGATTAAAAATTAATTTAAGTGTGAACGCCTTCCATTTTCGGTTCATTTACAAATCCTTTCCTTCTCCATTGATGCTTGTGTTTCCAAAACTGTTTATTCTCATTCGAAATTCCTCTGTAATTCCATTCGGACACCGAGGGGCATACCCGGATTAATTGATTAACGCTCATCGCCACCTCCTTCACCACCTTCGTCGCCACCTTCATGTCCGTGCCAGCCCTTTTCGTGTTTGTGACCTAAAGATATGATATTGACCAATTTAGTAAATTCAACGGAAATATAAATGTTGTCTGTCTTTTATTGCCGTCGGGCCGAAAGTTATTATTTGCATTTAAATTTAGCTCACCGTGTTTATGACCATGATGATGATGGTGGTGATGATGATGTTCGTGCTTGTGTTTGTGGTCATGTCCTAGAAAGAATATCAGAACAGAATTAAGCAAAATATTTGGAAAAAATTGATTTGACATGTTGCTACATTTTGTAGTTCTTTTAAAAATCTCACCATGCTTATGCCCATGCTTATGTCCATGTTTATGATCATGTTTGTGATGATGACCTAAAGAAAGAAACATTAAATTTTTCAGTGGCACAACAAATTAAGTCATTGTGTACAATTGAAACAAGAAAAAAGAAAAATAAATGTGTAAAAATTAAAAGCTTACCGTGCTTGTGACCATGTTTATGACCATGTTTGTGACCTGTAAAAAAGAGAGTTGCGCATTATTTTTACATTTGGCAAAGGGGTAAAATGAGACAAATGGGCTTCCAAATTTTTATTTATCTAATTCAGTCTAAATCGTTCAAAATTACCATGTTTATGTCCGTGTTTATGATGGTGGCCTGAAATTAATGTAAATTATACTTTTTAATCATAATGAAATAAGCTCAACAAAAAACATCAGAATCAAAAGTACATAATTGCGTTCAAAAACGAGATAATTGGCAGTACCATGTTTATGCCCGTGTTTGTGACCATGCTTGTGATCATGACCATGTTTATGGTGATCGTGATGCCATCCCTGAAAATAGAATTTTACAGAAAATTTCATTTTTTGGGCTACCTTTCATTTACAAATTTTGGAATAAATTGCTTACGTGTTGGCGTTCCAAGTCATTCTTCCAACCATTCGATGATTCTCCCTCACTTCCCTTGTTCCAACCATTATTCTTTTCGTCTCCCCAACCATGATAAGTCAAATCTTCCCCGGTATCTCCGTCATTGCCGAACCCCAGCTCCCAACCTCCCGGAGTATCCTGCTGTGATCCTAACACAACGGCTTTGTACCGAGGTTCCTTCGTCTTTTCCCCCGATTTTCCCCGTGATGCGGGAGATTCTTCAATTCCTTCTATGTCAACGTCGACATCGTCAACATCTTTATCGTCGTTATCTTTTTCGTCACTATCTTTATCGTCAGGTCCAGACACTAACGTAACATCAAGATCACTGGACGGAATCAACTTTTCAAGTTCGGGATCAATTATAGCAGCTGAAGCCACATCCTTTCTAGACGACCTTTTCACGTGATGATGATGGTACTTTGCTGAGGTTATCGCTGAGATGGTCACAACCGTCAACACGATAATAAAGACCTGCGTACGAATAAAAGAAAATTATACACATGTTTCCACAAAAATATTGTTTGAAACTTTGCCAACTCGGTACAACTAAGTTTGGGAAATTTACTTTTAGTTTAGCCATTTTCGCAGTAGCTCAATGGAGCCGATTTCTTAAAATTACATAATAAACACTCTCTGACTTCTGTGACTCCCAAATCAGAAATGCAGTTGCCAAATCCAGATAAGGGACCTTTTATATGAAAGTTAATTGTTCCTAATAATAACTATCCTACCTAGTGCTTCTCTGTAGGGAAGATTAGGTACTAATCTAGTCATAGTTAAATTAAGCAGACATTACCGCGTCTAAGAGTCTTTACTCTTTACGGAAGCTGGATTTAATTTTTTCCTAAAAATGTACGAAATTAATTCATCTCTAGAGCAAGTTCCACTTGTAGTATTAACACAACATTAATACCACTTGGCTTCCGTCATCATAACCGGCGATATCTGGGGTATGAAGTATTTTATGGTACTACAATTTGTAATTTTCTTACTTATCATTGGACTCACTACATTTAGGTGTAAAGTTATCAAATCAGTCCAATACTAACAAGTAAGTAACGTGTAGAAAAGTTACACGTAACCTCCTGCAATAGACCACTCCATTCATAGCATCTTTGTCACGATCTCATCATTGTTGCCTTACTTCACAGACACGACGATATTAAATGAAACGGATACGGTTAATCTCACACTCACATTATTGGTACATTTTACTCCATGTAGCTGATAACGATTATCGTTAGTTTTACACTTTTCCATTACTTGGTTGACCAAACTGTGA
Organism: Callyntrura sp. NNG-2020; assembly: GCA_027744055.1. NCBI lineage: Eukaryota > Metazoa > Arthropoda > Collembola > Entomobryomorpha > Paronellidae > Callyntrura > Callyntrura sp. NNG-2020. The sequence continues at coordinate 8,465 of JAHZNE010007917.1, read as the reverse complement.
ATAGGTAGAGCGTCGCAAGTTAAGAAAAGACAATTGTGTGAACTAGGAATAAGGAACACCGCCATTGCTTTTAATTACCTAGTACGTTTAACCATGTATGACCACATTTTAAAAATTGTATTTTATATCTATTAGAGAATGAAATCAAGACTTAAGTAGGTACGATACTTACATCTTATCAAAACATAATCGCTTGTGCTGTGTGCCAACGATTCATGTAAAAGCTGAAATCGATATGCATCAATAGGTATGCATTATGTATGTATTTACGATCATTGCATCAAAACTGTGTCATTCATTAAAACTACCAAATCCGGGGCCCAATAATTTTAATTTTTACAGTTTAATACTACTAGCATTCAATAGCATTTCACTAGTGTACACCCTTGTAATTGATAACAGCACTATTGTTATATTACTTCGTATTACACATGTATCATATCCGATAATAAAAATTACTTTATTGGTAATGCTTACAACTTACAATCCGTACAACCTGTATATTAAGATATTGCGAACCACGCAAAAGAAGGAGCAAAAAATACAGGCAGCATAGTACTGTTAATCAGATTATGAAAGGATTACATGGAATTGATTAATTTATGCAAATATGATGTTATGCTTCATCGATTTTTATTGGTTTTTAGTTATTCGCCAAAATAAAAAATTACGAAGGGAGGTAAAAGGGAGTGACACGATACAAGTGAATCAAAGTCTGAAAAAAGGATAAACCTGGATTTAATGGAAAAGCTAATAGGGAACTCCTTGCCCCTTTGTGAACAACAGGGTGACGATGACGTAACGTTGGTTGGTAATTGGTACATTTATGGTTTTTGCATTGAACATAGCCTCAAATGGTCTCCTTTCGCTGGATCCATAAACGAATAATCAAAAACAATGAGCGTTCTGGTACAACGTGAGAAATGAGATCTCAGTGGTGGTACATTTGAAGGGGTTACGTTGTAGCTTGCCTACGAAATGCCCAACAACAACGCAACGCAACGCAATGGCAAGATGTCGTTTTTGTTTCTCACGAGAGAGAGAAAAAACAGCCGTAAAGGATTTAGTTTGCATTTGTACGAGCGTACCAAACCAACCAAGTTATGCAGAAACACGAACAACGAATATAAAGCTGTATTATACATCACCCTTCCCTACACCCCACCATTTCGATACGCGTTCCCAGCAAAAAACGTGAAACTCTAAAAGACAATATAGCAACCCTTTAGTTTACTATGTAATATTTTCTGTTCAAATTTTTCTAGCCAGGCTTTGCATTTTACTCAATGTGTACACATATGTACGCTTTTGTTGTTGTTCGTCTTTCCTTTCCCCTTTTTTCTGTATTGCAGTTATACAGTATTACGCACCAAAGTTTTAGGATACCAGTATACAGTAAAGTTGAAAACCAAACTTCACTATAATGGCTGCCCTTACAATGACTCAGAGCTAATTATTAAAATTGAGTAGGTACTCAAAATTGTTCAATTCGTTAGTTCGTTTACCATTACTACGTTTTTTTTTATTTCTTCCCCTCCTCCCAATTTTAAGATGCCACCACCCCCGCATTACAGAAAGTGGCTAATTCTACATTACAGCGCCCTTTTCCAGATTTTTTTCGACCGCTATATAAAAGTTGCCGTTGTCCTCCCTTTTACACAGAATAAAAAGGATGCCGCCACTCTATCCCCACATGTACTTGTAGGATACATTCCGCAATATTATGCTACAATACAGTAATATTCTGTTTTGTCTCTCACTCATTTTTAGCCAGAAATATAAAACTGATGCTCTCACTCTCACCACCGCTCTAGCTTGTCGTCGTCGTCGTCGTATGCTCCGCTTTTTGGCCCTCGTAAAAAACAGTTCTTCAACCAAGCACGGAAAATAAATGATGAAATGTACTTGTCTGGTAGGAGTCAGCCAGTAGTCTCTTTGTATATAAAAAGTATTTTATTTTATACACATTATGCCAATATGCACGAGAGATATATGTGTATCGAGTAATAGCAGGGAGCTACATTACACATTCGTTTGGTTGGTTATAGGTTGGTTGGATGTTTTTGAGCGAAACAGCAGCAGCACCAGCATAATACTCCTAGTCAAGCTTAGGTTTAGTAGAATGAGAGGAGTTCATATAATCATCAACATCATCATCATCATCATCAACGTCTCACACTCACACAACTACTACTGCCTTGTTTTTAAGAGAGAACTTGATAGAAACTGATAGGAGTATATATAGGAGCTTATAATTTTTTTTGCTTTCGTGTTCGTGCATTTTAGTGAACGCGACTGTAAAACTGACTCTACGCGACGACGACTCACATTTTACGTTGTGTCTTATTATCCCCTATGTGAAGCAAAAGGTTTATTTGCATTGCTGCAATGAAATAATGATTATAATGGATGCATTTGTTGGGCCTGTTATTTTATCCAGCTAGCAGCCAGCTCAAAAGAAGCGTTTTTTTGTCTTGTGATTTGTGCTAGAGAGAATCCTCGTCGTCGTAAGAGAGAGAGAGAGAGAGAGAGAGAATGCAGACCAGAAGAGCTTGAGGAGAACGTGTTATTGTGTGGGATCTCGCAAGAAAAAAAAATTAAAGTGGGGTAGAATTACTCATTTTCTGTGTGCATAGATTTAATGGTTTCGTTTTAATACACGTTACGTAACGGAAGCTAGTCTGAGGACAAATACAGACGGCACAAGGCTCGGAAAATATTGGCAGGATTTTTAAAAGTGGTTTTTCTTGGTGAATGGAGCGTTTTTTAATGAAAATTAAAATGGGGATCCCCGGAAGTTGAATGTGACAGTCAACGGGAGAGGGATATCCCTAGACAAGCGCATCCGATTTATAAATAATTGGTAATAATGATTAAAAAATTACCTGTAATGTTGCAATTGATGAAAATATGTGGTCGGAGAAACACTGTTTAACAGTCGATTTTCTGTGTTTTCTTTTTTAAGGTGTATACAACGGACAGTTATGGGGTAGTTGGCAGTTGGGGCGGAATGTACGGAAAATATGCTCCGTAGTGGAGCTGAGAAACTGCTTGAATGAAGAAAAATTGCTATTTGTCATTGGTTGGAGTTGTGGGGAAATTGTTGCGGAGAATATATATGGAGTAGTAATGGATCCTTTCGACATGGCGGATATATGTGCTTTTATATTTCCCGATCGTTAGTATTGTTATATAAATATACGTAAAATCAATTTAAAATTAGTTAAAGGACTTGCCTGCCCAATCTAAATAGCGTAGTGATGATGATAAGTGGCGAGTTTGTCGACTCGTCGAATCATTTTGTAAAATCTACTTGTATCTTGAAAGTTTTGTGATACCGTTTTGTTTTTATTTTATATGATTTGTTGGTTATTGGTAATTTTTTGTGATGTTTGATGCAAATGCTTGTGCTATAGAACTGTTAAAAATGAAAAGTTCTGAAGATTTTAAGAAAGAAGTGGCTGCTTCGTCAGCAGCCTCATCAGTAGCTCCGGAACCTATCCCATCTGAAACACTAAAGCCGCCCGACCCTGGCACGGCGGTTTCATTAATCACAGAAGCCGCTGGTAGCAGCCTACAGTCACAGCATTCTAATTTAGCCTCAACAGTTTCTGGAGAGAAAGCCATCTCAACAGTAGTTCCTAGTAGTAATAGCAATGGAGGTTCTACGAACGGATTAGAACCTGTGGACGTAACCCCAGTCACAGCACCAGTTCTTGTTTATGCAAAGAAATCATCTCCTTTTGATATCAAACAACCTCCACCAACTATACTTACGCAGAAACCCGCTGAAATACCCAACAAAGTAATAATCGCCAAGAAATCCGAAGCAGTGATACCATCGTCGTCATCATCCACCTCCAAGACTTCGGAGCCGGTGCCTTCAACTTCTACAACAATGGCTCCCGAGGTGTCCACTGCCAATATTCCTAGTACCAGTGCTAGTTTCAATAACACCAGCAGTACAGCAAGCATATCTAGTGTAACGGAGGACGAGAGGATGACTGTAGATACAAGCAGTGACGAGGAAGATGACATTTACACAAATCAGTTTTTACGAGAACATATTGGCCCAGACAGTAACCATCCTACAGAAGAATTAGTCATTAAAAGGAACTCGGAGTATCTTTTTCAACGCTGTGCCTCATTAATGCAGCGTCTTCAAGGAATAATGCAGGGAACAGCCGCCAGTCATGTATCAAAGCAATCGAAATCTGTTATAGAAACACCTGCGTGGAACAGCTCACGAAACAGCACGCAAAACCGAAATAGCGTATTTCAGGAACATCACCATCGACTGACTAAGCAAAATATTTCAGAAGTGCAGTTTACGGGAAAGGTTATTACAAACATTATTAGACATTCAATGGGACGACAGTTAGATCCGAACGAAGATTCCGCCACTGAAGAGTCTGACACAGATGATGATGAAGTCGTTCTTCCCGACGAAAGGTTGATGGATGTTCACGGAAGTGGCAATTCTTCAAGTGATCGCCCGCCTTATCTCCCGGTGTAAGCAAACTCAAAAGTAGCAACATTGTTACAAATCAGGAATTTCCTGAGCTCCTTGTTCGTTTGTAATATCATTAAAATTTTGTTTTCAGAGAAAATAATCCCTTCATTCAAGCTGTAACCCTTGAAAAGCAATATGAAGCTAGAAGAACGTCACTGGACTGCAGTATTAGTGAATGCGAATATTCTCTCACCAAATCATTGGCACTGAGAAAGTAAATTCAGATTCGTCTCACTCAGATACAAGTTCTTGAATTGCACAAATTGTTTTGGTTTGAACGTCATATGTATTTGCTGATCATTTCAGACATTGTAAAATCAGAAAACCACTGTTCCAACTGGAGAAACCATCAACCTCCAGTAACGTGATAAACATCCCGGTTGACTCGGCCGCGTCTGTCAAATTTTATCATGATGCCAAAGCTAACTCACGAAAAAGGTTATTTTAAATAATTTTATAATTTTTGCTGTAGTTTACCGCTATTGTCTGCCACTTAATTTTTAATAATGTTCACATTAAAACGATGTTCTGATGTATGTAAACGTTATCTTTCTAGAGTGTGCGATTATATCGTTCAAAGAAGATCTAGTTTGGAGCAAGATAAAGAAAAATTGACAAATGGAAATATTGTTGAAAGCCCATCCACATTAGTAGCTGTTTCTTTAGAGAATGAATCTGTAAACGAGCAACCATCAGAACCTGCTAATATCGTTTTATCTCAGCAGTCCAGTACAAATATTAATGGGATTGATGAAGCAGATGAAAAAAATAAGCTTTACCCTGCATTAAAAACGTACATGACCAAATTTAATACTTGTATTTAATACTGTTTAAAGGCATTATTTATCTTATGTATGCGTTTCTTGTTTTATTGTCATACAAACGAGCAGTGTGGGTACAGATGGCCATGCCGTTCCGGTGCTTGGGGTGGAGTTTGCCAAACCTTCAGATTCAAATCTAAGCTCTAGCAGATGCGTTGCATTAAAACGGCCTGACAAAAACAGAAAAGTCTTTCAGCTCGGTGGAATTCATAACATCTTTCGGGACACTGACAGGTTGCCCACCTTACATTGTACTTGCTTTGGGCGCGAGGAACTGTGTGCACTATGTCTCGGCAGGGCTAAAACGAAAGCGGAAATCAATCATGTGCATATGAGCTATCCCGATAAATTGGCAATTTTGGATGAAACATTCCACAAAACATTATCTTTCCCAGAAGACGTCCCTCTAGAGGTTATCCTAGCTTCCAGTATTGTAGGGAGCAATACACCACTTACTAGGCCAACAAATAGTATTCAGCAACTAATCAAAGCCAGGTCTCAACAGTTCCCACCAGACTTATTGGAAACTGGCCCCAGACCAAAAAAACCAAGAACATATGATATTAAACCATATGTGGAAACTCCAGTGCGATCACCAAAAAAGGATAACAGATACAGTGAAGAGGCAGCCCAGTCTCCAAGAAAGAGACCTCCAGGTGAGTGTCAAACACTAATTACTAAGAACATTGGTTATAATCTCGAGTTTTTGTCGTAGTAAATATACATATATCCATATAACAAGTTACAAACTAAGACAAATTAGATTAAATAGCTTGAGAGATTTGATTGATGGGGAGGCAAAAAATAGCTTACAAATTGATAATGTCGACCAGTCAGCCTTTTAATTTTGTCAATGTGACAATTCTGCGCTTAAAATATCTACGACAAAGTTATTTTCTACTTTCACAAATTCGCTAAATTCGACTTCAAATTGGGCGGTCCCGCCATCATTTAGTCGTATATTTCTGGTAACAAATATATCATAACAATCTGTTAACCAAACTCAGCCTGATTAGTTTGCTGACCAGACACTGCCACAGTGAACGAGTTGAAGAGCATTCTATATGTGTTGGTATAAACCGTATTCCCTTCACTATTTCTGCTGAGTGCTGACACGTAAGCACGGTAAAGAGAATAAGTTTGATACTAACACTAAAAATACTGTTGTATCCTGTGCACATTCTTCTGAATGTTTCCGTTTATTTCGCTAATAATAGGGAGTACTACGGCACGTATACACCTGACAATACTTAAAAAATGGAGGGTTGATAGTTGATGGAACATTAAAATCTGACAACTATTTTGTTTTTTCTTGCAGTGCGTAAATCTCAGTCATCATTTGAAGAAAGAGAGCATGGAGACTTTGCTGGGAAAGGTTTGGGTTTGGCAAGCAGGGAAAGGAAGGACTCTATAAGGTATTTCATGTGCAAAATGCAGCGATGCAAAATAATTAACTTTATCTTCTCATTTGCATGTCAAGATAGCAATATAAAATGGAACCAATCAACATAATCCGTACTCTAGCCAAATGATGTTTTATATGCATATGCATGGTCATTATATATATATCTATTCATATGCATGCATTATTACGAAAAAAAGTTGCATTAGTAGATAGAAGTGACTGATCCCCTGATGATTTGTTCAAGAAACATAATGTTTGCTTTCTTTTGTCACTTTGTAGACGAACGAGAAATCAAGAATTTGACATTGACAATATAGTCATTCCATACAGTATGGCTGCTACAACAAGAGTGGAACAGCTAGTCTACAAACCGATTGAAACACCCAGGTATAATATTCAATTTGAAAGGATTTTGTATGTTTTAAGTTTGCAAAATTCGGTAGTAGTGCTGAATCTTTTTGTCTGTGACAGGTGGAGAATACTCGAATATGATGAAATTTTCGGTTCTTCGAGTGATAAGAGCGATGCCGAGGTACAGTATTTTTATCTTGTTGATCAAGACAAATTTCAACGTATTTTCATGCACCATTTTAAACGCATTAAACATGCTCATTAAATACAATTTGTTATTTGCTGTATACGTTGTAGCTGGAGGACATGAGCAATGCTGCCTTCCAACATCGACATAACAAGTGTGAAATTGAGGAGAAAAAGAAATTTTCGCAGTCGTTACAAAAAGCCCTGAATGCAACACGAAAAACTAGACGCTTGGACTCAACTTGTAGAAGTGAAAGTGATGTCATGGGGGGTATGGCTAACGATGAAAATTCTTCCTCCTCCCATCCTTTCCACTCTCCTGAAAAGACCAGAGATAAAGAAGGAAACACTCCACTTTCGACTAACACTAACTCAACTGCTGCATTGGATGGAGCGATTACTCCTGTCACTGATACATCTACTGTCATCACAGAAGCGATGGCCAATCAAGCATTAAAATCTCTTTTTAAAGTCGGAAGCAGACGACGTACCGTTTCCACTTCTAACAAAGTAGAAGAAGTTGTTGTGGTAGAGGAAGACCCCACCCCGGCTGTGGTAAGCGGAAAGTTTTTTCCATAATTAATATATTCCATTCCCATCTGTATTGCCATCAAGGAATCTTTATTTCAATTTTTGTGTCTAATTTTAGTTTGTTGACCCGTGGCCTCAAAGAAAGTTTCCATTGGCTGATGATGAGTACAAAGAAATGCTGGATAGTATGGAATTGTGCTATTCTGAAAGTTCAATGGGATTCATGTCTCATAACTACTCAAGTCACCTCGAAGATCCGCCTTCAAGTCCTAACTATCTATAGCTGTAGCGTGTTGAAGTCATGAATCCATGCCCTAATACCAATACTGATTACGGTGACGATGTTGATGTACTTAGCGCTGGTCTCATTCAAATAAATTAAATGTTTCTCAACCCAGCAGCAATGTCACATTTAGAGTTGGAAAAGTACTCCGTTACCGGAAGACATCCGATTATTTGGATGGAGACACGCTATTCTATTTTGCGTTTGTAGATGTACTCCACCTGCTCAAACTAATTAGGAATCACGCACTGGATGACGGACTAAAAATAGGGCTAAAAAGACTATATGCGGCTACCATGGAGTCATCTCCACATACTGAACACTTTGTTGTAGCACAATTTCTAAAAATTTGCATAAACATTCGTACACAATACC
>JAHZNE010007916.1:0-10307 GCA_027744055.1 Callyntrura sp. NNG-2020 | reverse complement strand
CAAGAAACACGTGAATCCGTACGATTTTTTATTTCGAAACGCAAAATGTGCAAAGCAGATTTCGTTTTCATCTTGAACTGTCGTCTTCTTCGTCCTGTCCTTACATTTTTTTCGCCGCTTACTAGACGGAGTGGTAAAAACCAGGAGTACTAAACGTAAGTATACTTTTTTGTGTTTAAAGTGAACCAAAGGAATTGTATTTGCAGGCTTTTATTTTTTTCCTTCTGATTTGGAACGAAGAAACTTTCTGCATTACTTTCTACGATCCCCTTTTATGTATTTATATATACACACACAAAACAAGAAAGGATAAAGACTGCTGGTGGAAGTAGCGAATTCTTCGTCTTCTGCATTTTCTCCCCTGTCTTTCTAAAGTTCAACCAAGGTTTCACCAGGAGACGACAAAACAAGTACCCATTCCATAACAATAATATGTCCTGTTGTGTCTTTACTAGCATTCCTTGGTTATTTCTTTAACCAGACGGAGTAAAATAATAGAAAGATGTAAAAGATCCCTTTTTCAAGACTCTCTTGGGGCGAATAGGTCTCATCATATCATCATATATAACCAACTAAAGTATCACTAAAAGTTGTAAAAAATGTATAGTACCAATTCCAGTATTTTCACATTGAAGTTGATTTTTTTCGGAGAATGCCACACACAACACACCATATCGTATACACTGACTGAATACATAGTCACTTGCTTATTCATTCATTGTCTTTTGTTTATTCGTTGGGGAGCTGGGTACTTTCCTTGTTGCAACAAGATACACGAGTAAGGGTTTTTAATGTAGACATTTACTAAACTCCGGACAAAATGTGGCATGTAGGCATATGTGCATGTTATTTGTCCTTATGTATATTCAAGATGTAACCCATATATAACTCACACTTGCACCTACGTACACTTATACGGAGCGGAAGTACGTGGAAAGTAAATGAGAAAAGAAAGTGGTATACGAAATTTCAGTTGACTATGCTAAATTGTATCAACAAAAAATGTTTATTCTTCGTTTCGTTTTTTGCTACTAGCACCACCGAGGAACTGAAGGAAGAAGGTATGGATGAGAGAAAATAAATATATGGGGCGCAGCGATTTTTTTATGCTACAGGAATTTACTCTAAAGAGTATGTCTTTTCTAGAAAGCTCAGATGAAAGTATTTTGTAGAGACTCTCAGGCGTATATGACCACCGCCATCACCATCATGTTCATTATTACTCGGTTTCTTACCAATATTCTTTTTCATAGCGGAAAAAGAACCGAGTTCGCATGAGCCGAGAACGGGAATTATTTGGAATAGACAAAAATAAGTTGCAACATGCAATAAGTGAGTAAAGCTAACAGCGAAACGTGAAAACAAAAAAATATACTTAATACAAATGTGCTGCTGGAGGTGCGGAGCCTGTAAACCAACCAGCCCAACGCTTCTCAGATCGTTTTTGTTTCTGTGCATGTGCAAGAATCATTGCACTGTTAGTTAACTCAAAGGTAGAACGGGTGCCATTTATAATTTTGTAAATAATATTTTATATTGTTTTTAGGTTAGCTCAAGTACCTAGTTGCACTGCTTTGACAATATGCATTACAGACATTCAATTACTCATACAATTAAAGTCGACATGTATGAAGTCTACGCTACTCCACCCTGAAGTAACACAACAGAAACGAAGCTTCAATAATATTAAGAGCAAGAACAAGTTTATCTTGTCACAGTAAGTAGAGCCAGCAGCAACTTCCCTCCAGAGGAATGACTTCAGTTGCACGCCCTACATATTACGCTAGAAAAAATCGACACAATCTACACAGTTGTAGTAGAAGTGGTCTTGTTACCTTTAAACTTTCCAAGTTTTCATAGTTTTGTGGTTGCAGTTCATGCCCGCGAAAAATAGAGAAGCAGGAGAAACTCTTTCCCTTTCTTAATGCTAAGAGTAATTGCACTGCATACTGAGGGGCATTTTTGGCAACAGCAGTGAAATCAGCAGTAGAGAAACGAGAAAAGAATGATGTTACATGTATGTGACTGCGTCGTCATTGCATTATTCTTTTTGGGAAAAAATACAATGAAAAAAGACGTTTTCCCATCTCCCAATTTTTCCCTTCAAAATACAGACTTGTGTGGTATAAAGATGAAAACAGAATTGGGGAAACGAACCGCCACTAATATTACCCCGTGTGTGCTCTACTTCTTGTACAAGTCATGGAAAGTAATAAGAATGCATCGGCGAATAAAAGGTAAAATTGCAAAGTCTACCCTTTTTCGCCCTTTGTACCTTGCCCACGTCTTCTTTTCTTGACGGTGCATAAATAGTAGCTTTCTTTGTCCTTGTGTGTGGTCGCATTCGTACGTGAGCGTTTATAATGTAGGTGGAGGTTTCCTGCCAATATGTTTATACTTGTAATGAGACACAACGCGGTCGACGTGAGCCTGCTTGAACGAATAAAGTCTGGGTGAGTTCATGTGCGCTACTGTTGAGCACAATAACTCTTCTTTCCGCAACACACTGACAGCTGCTGGTGCAATCTCTGCAATTTTATTGACAAAAAAGGAACAAGATGAAGATGGAAGGGAGAAAGTGGAGGAGGTGGAGGACAAGTTTTTTCTGCTGTTACACGATATTCCTTTTATGATACGCTACATCCAGCACGTAAAGAGCCGTTGAACAAGTCCCGGACGACGGAGAAAAGGTGGCAGAGAGCGGGAAAACTATCATCAAAGATGAACGGGACAATGATAATGCAAAAGCAAAAGAAAACCGTATGGGTACCACTACGACCATGACTAAATAAATGCTAGTAAGTTACTTTCTGTTTTTGTATACTTCTTTTTCTTACCTAACCTGAACGACGTGCCATTTTCCATTCTGTTTTTCCGCTTGCGCTAAAAAAATGTCTCATTCTTTCTTTTTTCTTTTTCCATTACAAAAGTAAAATGGTAATAGTAATAGCGATGGTGGGCGAGAGAGTTGTGTAATGTTCAAAACATACTTGGCTAAACAGACAGGCGTCCTAATGTAGTCGAAAGAAAGATGCTTTTACTGCGTGATGAACTTACATTTTTTTACAAATACACTTATCCATCGTTGGTCTTTCTTTTGGGTTGTTGCTAATACTCTGTTACTACTATCATCCGCTACGCAGGGTCACAACAACGACAGACCCAGCAAAAATAAACTTTAACCATCGGGCACAGAAAAAGCACAGCAGCATTTATGCTACTTTGTTGGCTCCATTTCCATTCAGACATCATCATACATTTTCTTGGCACGATCAACAGCTAAGCGAGTATATATATGCACAAGATGGAAAATAGGAAGCTAAAATGGGCAGGAAAAAGTCGTGCAAGCAGAGAAAAAATGTTTTGGAAACATCACATATTCCATAATCGAGATTGGACAGACGAAAATGGGACAAGTTTTTGAGTTGGCCTAATTTCCCCCTTTATTTTATGTACATAAATATAAATGTAATGCAATTAAGTATACATTTTGCTGTGTAAACTTTTTCCCCTATTTTCACATTAACCTACGTATGTACTCTTGTAGTTTACCATTATTTTCCAGAAAAAACCCAATTTCATCCGTTTATATATCACCAGCTGTAGCATCTTTCGAAACAAAAATACTGCCGTGAAAAACACATAAACTGACTCTGGGCAATTTCTTCCCAGAGCCTTCTTCCTTCCTCCTACATTCGTTTTTGAAGTTGTTGTACTTTGAAAGAAAGGTACACACACCGTGTTTTTAAGAATGGGCGCTTTGCACAGCTGGTTGTTAGGCTGTTGCGGATTGTTGTAGGTTACCGCTGTAGACACTGGCAAACGGTTAATGTTGTAGTAAACCTAATTTTGCCTTTTTTTATTCTTCATTTTCCTTTCACACTTTCCCTTGTTTTCAGTAGCAGCAGCAGCAGCAGTAACAACAAAAGTCCTTCCCCAACAGTGAATTACGTTAGGGAAGAGAAGCACATGAAAGAAAACAAAGCATTAACGCGCTTATGTGGATACATATATATTTATTATTATTTTCTTGAGCATACGCAACCTGTACTTTGGGTACGCATACTTAAAATACGTCATATTACTAACAATCCCCCTTTCCCCGAAAAAAATAAAGAGCTACCACTACCCACGAATAAAACAAGTTTACATGCAATAAAAGTACGGAAACTTGCAATACCTATGCTGTTTTATGAGTTTTCAGAAGGTTTTCAGATTTGTTTCTCTCTCATACGAAAATATTAAACTGGCTGCTGGATAAAAAAAAATAAATCCATACTTAAAAGATACTTTTACATGAGGTACGCTTCCATCTCTTACTTTTACATTCAAAATCACCACACAACACTCCTTTCTCAAGACGCAAAATTGTGAAGAGAATAACCGCAGATTGGTGTGATGACGAGGGGGAGTACATTTAGCCGCCGTTCTGGCAAGAGAAAATCTAATGAAATTACTGGTGATGAGACGATTGGGGCCACGTAATTTCATCATATCAAGCAGGTAATAGCACTTACTATTGTCACTTTTTCGTTTATAAATTTCTCTTCTGTATACTCTATTTTCCCATCATTATCCCTCGCCGTTGCTTTTCTGGTACCTATTTTCATCCACGTATTTCGAAGGGAATAGCTGATATACCATTTTTATCCTCTTTTGCTATCATCTCCTGTTCTTGTTACCTTTTCTCCAAGTCCCAAATGCGACATCATATAACTCTTAGGAAAAAATAATAAATCCGACTAAACGAGTATGATCCTTTTTTCCATCTTCTTGTGTTTGCGGCCTCTGCCCTACCGATAAAGTGTGCACCCGTCGTACGTAATACATAGAATGAAGTATCAACATACGTATTGTACCACTCCAAACTCTTGCAAAAATGCCGTGTATCTTCTTGATGGAGCACATGTTGTTGATGCTACAATACCATTGGTTATGCTACCACTTACCAACTTGTGCTACTTAAGTACCCCTCCTTCCGAGATTATTATTGCCGTCAATATTATTATTATACCATATACTATCTTACATAAAATGGTCGGAGAGGGTGAAAGCGAAAAGAGAGAGAGAACGACCAAAACATTTTCTTTCTATTCTTTTTATTTTTGCTCCCATAAGATCTATCAAGAGGAAAAAGTAAGCCATCACGTAATATATATTACTTTCACTTTTTACCTCATTCACTCCTGAACAGCTTGCGAGTATGTGTATGTGGAAAGATATACTAACATTATTCTTATGTGGGTGGTCTATCTCCTTATTTTGACTTTTACCTTTTTGCTTCTACAATAAGTCTGGCAGCCGTGAAACGAAGAAAGAGGAGAAGAGAGAGAGAGAGAGAGAGAGAAGGACATTATGAAGCCGAGATGAGAAAAGTATATAAATATAATGGTGGCTGTAATCGTCTTGCCCAATCTTTTCCCTGTCATTATATATCTTCTCATTTATTGGAACAAGAAGATAATTTCCAAAAATTGTCGTTTTTCCCTGCTCTCTCTCTCTCTTATTCTACACGTGAACCTATATCCTCGCACGCAGACATACAGAGAACCCATTTTTGTTTTACCTACGTGAACGGGTATTTATTCTCGTCCTCACTCTCTTTCTCCTGCTTCCACTTCTTTACTTCCAGTTCCAATTTACTTTCTCCTGATTTGATTCACGTGTGATAAAAGTTGCCTTTTCTAGACCGTTTTCAGTACCTTGCACACGTATAGTAAATGAAACGGGATATTATTATTCTTACATTTTTTTGCAAAAAACAGACAACGAGTTTTTGCAACGTGATGTAATGATGAATATTACTAGCTCTATCTAACAAAGTAGGTTATATACCTAAGTCGTTCGTACAAGGTTACTTGCTACTTTGGCTTTTCTATTGATGTCATCAAATCATATTATCTATAATATCGCTTCTTTTCTCGGTCCCATCAGTACTTCATTGTCTTTTTGCTTACCTTTCCTAATGTTTTAATGGGCTGGCATAGCAGAATCGAAAGCGGGGATTTCATTGAAGAATGTGGTTTACGTTACAATAAGTGGGTCAAAAATAGGGCAAATATCCCGATCACATCTTTCTTATCAGCTTGCCTTTATTCTCGCCATAAGGCGAGGATTCTCGGCGATTATAAATTTTTTCGTCTTTAAATAAGGATCTTTTAACCATAAGGTTGAATGGTATGATAAGACACAAAACCACACAAGTGTATTTAATAATAGTCTGTAGACAGAAGCGCTCTTACGCATTCAAGTGAATTGAAACGTAAACAAAATAACCTGACACCTTTTGGTGCTTACTTTGAAGAACCGCTGATTAGAGATGGATCATGGGGTGCAGTTTAATTACATCAAGACAATGCAATCGTGTCTTTGCTACAAGTAATAAAATTTCGTAGAGTTTGAATGCTGCATGTCGCTGGTGTAACTGAAATTATTCCAGTGGCAGTAAGTGCGGATGGTCGAGTTTGAGATGGGTTTTAAGAGAACAGTTTATTTTATACTTTATGATCGTTAAAAATGGCACAATTTTAATTTATGTAAATGAATTACGCGTTAGTTATTCAATTCCTTACTAACACGCTGTCCAGTTTATTATTAGCTTTAGATTTTTCTCATTCTGGTGGTCTACACACGGTCTCATTCAGTAAAGTTTCTTCGTTGGCATTGAAAAAAAAACGAAACTGCCTGTCTTAAAATGACCCATAAAAAATTGCTAGCTCTAAAGTATATCGTGCATAGTCAGAAATAATTGATGTTGAAGTAGTATTTAGACTTAAATAATACTTCAGAACTCAACATAGTAAATAATCATAAACAGGAAAGTGGCCTTCAATATTGACCCTCCGGGGATTCGTATTCCAAGTTTACTATCGCTTAATTTGGCCAACACGCGAGAAAAACAAAAATAAAAATACTCTCTATAAGGTTGTCAGCGAACGTTGAATTGAAAATCAACAGTATGTCTTCCTTTTTAGCACACTAACTAACAGTGGACTGATTGAAGAAACTGCTTCAAACTGCTAAATCCGAGGTGTGATTGGAATGATACATGATATAGTGCATAACACAAAAACGTAATGATGAGCCGAAGTCGGCAATCTATGTTGATTTTAGTCAGTTAGCATACGTTTACGACTTTAAAATTATATATAACAACAAATTACGTCATACACATCGAGGTAGTCGATTTTTATGATAAGGAAAGATTAATTAAAATGCACAGCAGCTCAAACGAACGGATATTGTCAGTAATCGGTAACGTATCTTTACACATTAGGCATATTTTAACTTTGACTTCGTAAAATGCTCATTTAGCACCACAACGGACGACGCGACGATCCATCTCAAGAACAAAAGTATAATCTATTAGCACAATTTGAGGTTATATTTTACGACAAGGCTCCCGTTGTGTGTAGCATAATAGCATCTCTGATTCTAAATTACAGATACTAGCTGGCAGTATACTCTGTTTACGTAAATGTTGTTGTCTACTTTCATTTCGTTTCTTAGTATACCTAATACCTACCACCACCACATCATTGTAACGATCACAGAATGATAGGATGTTGTTAACTAACTCAGTACTTTTCATTGAAGAACGTTCCATAATTAATGGAGCAATAATTACCAAAGTCAAGGTAAGCTGTCCTCGTCAGTTTTGGGATACGAGCAACGAAGTAAATATGCCTCTCATTATTTTACGAAACTCAAATACATTATGCAATATTACGCCGAGAGAGTCAGGATTCAAGTTGTAACTAATTACACATACATAGCGTCATTTTCACTTGAACTCTGCACCGAAACCTATGTCGTTGTACGAACGGTTCGGTGTGGCTGACTTATAGGGCATTCGAAAGTCCTGATTCCCCAAATTTGTTTTGCGTTTTGAGTTTTACAAAAAACGTCTCTAGTTGCGGTGCGTTTCAAAAATGAAAACCGAGTTGCTCAATAGTTGCAGTTCGGCAAGTTTAGCCGAACTTGCCAGAACGGATTCTACATTAAGTTTGAGCCAGTTTGATTTTGATCACAATTTACCAGCAGCGGCATTTACTACTGCGGATGCTGCACCGTCGAATTGTCAGAAACTTGGTAGTGGGCTAAAAGATTGGTGGGCAAAAACGTGTCGCCGAAAAACGGTAACGCTGAGTTCATATCGCTGAATTGCAAATTCAGCTTATCAACATGATCATTTTTGTAACGTCACGACAAATCATTTGTTGCAGATTGAGAAAAAATTTCCAGTTTTAAAATGGTTGCCCCAATATAATACGGAAAAATTGGTGGCGGACTTGATAGCAGGTAATATATATTTTTCACCTTCAGGACTTATTTCACATTTCCTTTATGTATGTTTGTACGTATACGCTATATTGATATGAATTGAAGGACTTACCGTTGGATTAACTATTTTACCACAGGTCAGTAGTTTCAATTTCATAAAGAGCTGTATCATCACACATAATAAAAATGTACCATGTATATACAGTAGCTTTAACCTTATTTTACGCATTATTTCTTTTACAGGGATTGGCTTACGCACAGGGTACGTATTACGTATTAACATTAAAGGGAACCGGATTTAAGGCATCGGAATATCTCGATACAATAAACTTGTGCCATTATTATACCCATCAGTAAAGATATTTCTATTAAACATTATGTTTCATGCAAAAGGTAAATGTGTTGCATTTTGTACCCTGTTCCTGGCAGTTGGAGGACTTCCCCCACAATATGGACTCTACAGTGGCTTCGTGGGATGTTTTCTTTATATTTTAGTGGGTGCCACAAACCAGGTATTATTACGGGATTAAATCTATCGTCAATACAAAATACAATTATTCGTAAATATCTCATCATGTTTTCCCTTCCTTCCATAAATATTTCAGGTTACAATTGGACCAACAGGTTCGACTACTTCTATGGGTTTGCTTATAAAAACTAAGTAGTATGCAATAATAATTTTAATTAAAGTTTTAATTCTCCAGCGGTGATGGCGATTATCACATTCACTTACACTCACGGCAAGTCAATCATTCACAATAAACCCAATACTTTAGTATTTATGGATTTATAGTTATGGATTTTTGACGTTACTTTCTCACATACGATTTTCCTTGATCTCACAGGGAAACCTCCTGCGTATTCAGTTATCTTGTGCTTTTTGACGGGGATCGTGACATTACTTATGGGCGTGTTTCAACTAGGATTTATAGTCAACTTCATAAGCGCGCCCACCAACAGCGGTTTCACGTCTGCTGCTGGTGTGTTTTTTTAGATATAGTCTGCTCGGAAAGTGTGTCACCGGTTAAGGTTATGGCGGTATCTCAGAATCGGGTTGTTAGACTGTTTTATGTCTTAAATATATTGGGTGTTCATAACAGAGTCACCGACAAGTATAAATTGTCACTTAAACATACGATAATGACGTAAAGTGGATATATGTCAGTACCCATGAACTTTTTGTTTGAAATGTATATTCGCAATCAGTCAATTTCAGGACCGATTGTCACAGCTGGAACACATTACAATAGTGAAGGTTGAAACTTTTAGGGCTTTCCATTCCACTGTCTTTGATATTTATATGATCATAACATATTTGACAGCCGGTCCTGAAATTTACAGATTATACATTTTCTAGTGTATTTACAAACAAAAAGTACAAGGGTACTGATACAGCATACATATATACTTTACGTCATTATCGGATGCTTAAATGGCAATTTCTACTTGTCGGTGGCCCGGTTTTGAACACTCAATATATTTCTTTTAAATAACATTGGGCATATGTCATCTCTTTCGTCGTCCCATGTCATGAAAATGTATGTGCATTACGGATACTAGATGCTGTACATTATACATAAAAATTAATTGAATTCAACAACCCAGCTCTGAGATACCGCTACGCTTTGGCCTTGACCGGTGACTCACTTTTCAAACAGACTATATGAAAAAAAATTTAAAAAAAGCTAAATGTGTAATTTACTGTAAATCACTTATGATTTGACATCGTCGGTTTCGTTTTCTCGATCACAGCGCTAACAATATGTGCAACACAGATTAAAGCCCTTTTGGGACTAAAATTTCCTGCAGAAGGTTTCATGCCTACTCTAAAGGGTGCAATTACACATATTGAAAAAATAAAATATTGGGATGCTGGTCTCTCTGTCGTTTGTATACTCTCGCTACTATTTTTAATATTTTTCAATACAGAAACTGCAGCTGATATTTTCATTTTTGATAAAACGAGCTCCAATTTTGGACAAGCCACTTTGGTTCATCAGCACAGCAAGAAACGCCATTGTTGT
>JAHZNE010007915.1:0-10050 GCA_027744055.1 Callyntrura sp. NNG-2020 | reverse complement strand
CCGCCACTATTCGATTCCGAAACGTGCAATTATACAAGGTCGTAAGGCGGCTGCCTTAACCACAAGTCCGAGAATACCAAAGAGTAATAAAACAAAAATATCTTCTATTTGAGTTAGTTTCCCCGCTGCTATCCAAAATAATTTTCTTTTAGAGCTCCAAACCAACAATAGCATTAGGGTTTTGTAACGCCGTGCGGTGAACAGACACACAACGATTTCAAAAGCCCATACTAAAGTGCACCTCAATAGAATCGGTTATGCATTATAGATACACAGTGACAGTAGGACTAGTCAGCTATTCTTTCAAAATACACATCTAACATCTATTTGCATACTGAGTTTCAGCGAAATTAGTTAAATTTGAATTTTATCAGCCGACTGGTGGTGGCGACCCAAATGGATCAACAAATCTGGTCCAACTACGTGCTTATCTAAAATTTCAACAAATTAAGATATCGATGAGCGGAAACAGATTTCGAAATTGATTTTACTTTTATAGAGAGCTAGTATGCCCACGGAAGGCTGGACGGCGTACATTAAAACAAGTACAATCCAAGTAATGCCAACCAGTCTGCCCAAAATAATTCGATGCAATGCGTTATTTTCATTTGAACTTATAGATTCAGTCAATACGTATGAAAATCTTTCGTAGATTCAACCAGTAGTGATATTTACATACATATTCAGTTTCTTCTGTACACTTTTGATGGCTGATATCATTGGGAGAATATGGAACATAATTGATATTGATGTTGCTTTATTTATGTCTTAACAGTGGCAGCATGCACGCGGCTAATGTCTGGTAGATCGGAAAGTAATATCTACATTACCAAAGTCAAATATTATCGGACCTTAGAAATGTGAGTAACAATTCAGATATGATCGTATTCGTTCATTTTATACTCATGTATGGTTTCTACACGCGAACGATGACGTTTGCTTTCATGGAACCACATAATAGTATGACATGACGATAATCAAGATCTCTCTTGATCTAAGAGTTCTCTTGTAAGATAATTGTATCAATATTTTAGCTAGGAAAGCTATGTCTGTCTAGGCACCGATCGACCAAACATTTTTTTTAAATCAATTCCTACAGTAACATAATTTGTGTTAAAAAAATTGTACACCTCCTGAAATCTTCTGTTTTGAATGAATACCATTGAATTAAATTAGTGGACTCTCTTAGGAAATACTGAAACTATTGCACTTCAAGCAACAAATGAACGTTGATAAAAAAAAACTTAAACATTTTTTTCCTAGACTTTCAAAATCAAGTTGGTAGGAATAAACGTTTTGAATCAAACAACATACTTATGTGTAACCCCTGTTTTTACATACCACATTCATATTTTAAATTTAAAAAACAAATGCAAATTAAAATTTTCTAGTTGAAAAATTCTGGCATGGTTCTAGGTAGAAGAAAATTATGACTAGGTTATACTCTTTCCATGTTTCGTCATCCTTGCCAAGATCGGAAGGCCCTCTCAGCTTTACGATTACGATACCTATGATAACTTGAGTGAAAGCGCTATTTTCCGGTTACATTGTCCATCACGATCTTTCTCTTTCATAGAGACACGCCTACGCGGAAAAGGAAAGCTAACATCGAACATGAGAGAAAGAAATAGTACGTTTCCTTGCTGCCAGATGGAAATCGCATACTATTTACCATTTCGTTGAACAAAAAATGCCATGAACGTAATATCAGGGAAACCGCGGCGCTATCTGCATTTCATTTGCGTGCTATCTGCACGTCCTGGACATATTTTTGTCAGTCTCAAGTCTCAACCCTACTTATTACACGTATCAAACCTTTACAATAAAGGGCCAACTTTTATTTGATAACTGACTAATGGAAAGCGTTAACTTTAGTGGCGAAATGCTAAATAGAACAAATCACTTCCACCCTGCCTTGGAGATGGACGAGGAGAAACATGTTGATTTGATTAAAAGTTTAAAGTTAGATTTTACATAATAAACGGAACGGGAGAAATCCAGCTTTCGACTGTCTTGTATTGTATGTCACACCCAAGTACTCTAAGAGAGAGAGCGAGAGACGCTATCATCGTTAAAAGTTGTAAGTGGCATACTGGCATATAATAATGCACACAAAACGTAAAGTTGCTAAAATGTTCAAAGTTGAGTATGGTTGCATACATACATACGTAGCGAAAGAATTAAAATATTTGTGGTCATGAAAAGTTTCGTCAATGACGTGGTTAAAAGAGCTTAAAACAACCAGTGAACATCTTCTTCGTTCATCCTTTCCAGAAGAGGCAACTTTTCTAATAAAATCAAAGCAAGGTATATGCATAACTGGAATATATGTCGTGTCACGTATGTTATGTTGCGCATCAATGCATATACGCTAGTTCAACTTTTCAATCTGTGCAAAATTGGTTAGACCCCGGAGTAACTTTAAGTTACACTGGAAACGGTACAGATGTGGACAACAATTAGGCATGTGTAAACTATTAACCCATTTATGTACACACGAAGTGCTGACTTGATTAGCTGTAAGGAAAATTGGGGGAACGTGAGACTTCATAGTGATACATTAAAACTGGATGCTTAATGACAAAAACATGTTTTTAAATACTAGCCGGTTAAGGTTTAATCAACTTGCTAATTTATTTATGCGGATGATGAACCCTAAAATCGAGACATATCGAGAAAAAGTTGGTTCGCGTCGCGTTATTACTCGCACCATTTTTTGTCTTTTATTCCCTCCTGCTTTCCTTATCACAATTGCATCGCATCTTTATCATCTTTCCACGTTTGCATGTCATGTTTAATAATCAAGCGGTTAGCATTGGAGATGAAGTTCGTTTATATCACGACATAGTAACTGATCATCTGATTAACATGTTCTAAGACTCTTCGTGAAAATTGAAGTATAACATTATTTTACTTTTTTCCTTCACTCGTTTTAATCCCCGCATTTAGCCTACTATAAATTTTTCGTTGAGTATTAACCAATCCCTCTTTTTTATCTACCCAATGCTACATAATCGTGTAATCGGTCATCGCATTTGTCGTTATTTACAAGACAGGCAAATGCGAACTACCTAGTTCTATAAAATAACATGGGTGATAAATATATTTAAATTTTCAACGTTCATACGCAATTTAAAAGTAGTCGACTACACTTGCTTCAACTTTATTATAGCAACGAAATCTTCCGTTGGGGATGGAATTACTTAACGGTTGTTGTTATAAAAAACGGGCTGAATTTGTGATTTATAGTTATAAATAAATAACCTATAAATACATTATTTGTTGACAGTGAGTCAAATACAATTTAAAAATAAACACAAATAAGTATCGATACAGAATACAATGTATTTAATTCACAAAAGAGCTCAATCAAATTGTGTACAAAACAAACCCATTGGTTTATATTACAATACATGGAGTAACACTAACATGTCAATTTCGTAATGAATATGAAAGTCTCGAATGTGTCCGACAAAATTGTCTTTCCTACACTGTGTTTCACCTACTTGGGACAACAGTCATCGTCGTGGAGGTACAAACAGATAGGCAAATACACTCTCTGAGTCCGAACGCACGCCTGACAAGATAAATCTATGGAAGTGTCTATTAACAGGATATCTACCTATTTATCTTGTCATTGTTTCAACTAATATACACGAATGTCGAGAAACCATAATAAATACGGTGCTTTATACACCGAAGCTGATATAAGCGCCTGAGGACGCTTGGTGTCATCACTAGTTGCATAATAGCATACAGCTACAACATAACATGAAATGAAACATCTTATTTTAGCCAGGCAACGCATTAACAGCAACAATGAGTAGGCGTGCTTTCGTCGCGAACACGAATGATCCCTAAAAATAAACAAGCAGGAATTCATGTTAGTAACATTGGCATTCAAACAACTATACTGCTTCTACGCTTAATCATCACTTTCTTACACTCTGTGAAAATGTCCGTGGACCCACTCAATCGCGTGTCTAAGGTTATGAATAATCCCGCATTTCGTCTGAATCATTCATATCGCATGCACATAGTTCATCCTACTATAGGCTCACAAACAAACAAACGTATTGATGGTATGCTAACCTCCACATTAATTTAGCATTGTTCTCCAACGTATGCTACTGCGGTGCAAAATCATGACAAACTGGTATACAGTTCCACCTTCCTTTGTGGGGGCGTCTTGCAACAAGCAAAGTAGCATTCCTTATTTCGCAGTAATGATCAGTCACACGGCAAACAAGCCATGAAACACTAATTTATCGAGTGCATCTAATACACTTCCATTTCAATCCCTTGGTTTACACCGCTTCCAAAACCGTAATGGTTCTCAAGTGCCGACCGGGGGAAATATCGAGTGCAATTGCAAGTACGAGAAACTTAAAATCCGTTCCACCTTGTCAACTTACCCTACCTGTTAAATCCGCCTAAGTAAAAAAATTAAAAGAGGGAAGTTAGTTACTCCCAACTACGCAGTCATGTCAGAACAACATTGTTTGGTGTCTTTTGCGTTACAAAGCGGCAGTTGCTTTGACTTTGACATTCCACCGTATCCGCAGTATTTTTTATTATCTTTGTTGTTGGTTTTAGATGGACTTGCATACACCTGCATACTTACACTCTATCAATCTACTACTCACTACTAGACAAAGTGTGCTTTAATTCAGCCCTGTCTTTTATATGCAGTTACGCAAAGTGATCCATCATTTGGTCAAAGTGGAACCGATTTGTGTGAAGTACGTAGGAAAAACGCGTCGGGAAATCATAACTTGTACTTCTCTCACAGCACACAACAACAACAGCAGCGTAGTAGTGTTACGTCGACCCAAAATAATTTAAAAGTTGCATGAGCTTTTTTCCATCATTACAGGTATTATTATCACCATCATGTAGTCAACCGAAACCAATGGCGCATATACACTTGTACACTTTATCATTTTTATCATTATCTGCCATATCGCCGTGGAAAATATACACCCACCCAGGATGATAAGCGCATGTAGTAAACTAACAACACTAACGTTCCAACAGGAGCCGTGTGTGATATGTGATGTTCACATTATTATTTTGTTCTCAGCACCATACCAGCTCCCGATCAAAGTGGCAAAGTAGTCATTCTCCTCGTTGGTAAAGAAAGCATGTCAGTGTCGCTCTCCTTCTTTTCTCCCCATCGCGCATCGGAACACTCTGCTAAAATGCCACGCGTGCTCTGCAAAAATCAAAAAACGCAAAGCCTGGTCGTCTTGTTGGTACGCGGTCACGGTGGCTATAACATGCTCGTATACTCATCCTGAAACCATCAGTCGTTCACAAGACGCGCAGTAGAGCACCAACAAAGAAATAGGACGCCGAAAGAAATACAAGACGAGTTTACTTGTTTTCTACACGGAATATACATAGTAGTAGTCATAAGGCTCCAGTAGAAAAAACCCCAGTGAACCCACTTTATCAACATTCCCTATTTTTCCCCCGTTACTATCTAGTTCCCCCAGAAAAAAACATACAGTAAGACATTATTCACACAAGGGAGAAAAAGAATACGAGGTAAGATCAGTGAAACAGTGAGTAAAGAGAAAAACCTTAGTAAATGGCACTAGACAAATTGAGTTACTGCTGACACTCTACCTTCTCCATTGTTTATGTTCTTGTTCGTCTTACCCTGCTACTCTTATAAAAACCAAGTCTTTGTTCGTTCCATTTAAGTGCTGTTTTTACTCCAGTTTCCTCGTGCTACGCACTACTTTCCTTTACAACCTGCCGCAGCAGCAAGACGTAGTCATCGTCAATAATAGCCACACGGCTGCTGCTGCTGCTGCTCTTCTTCGAAAGAAGAAAAAAAACCTTTTATTTTGAAAGAAACACTCATTGGAGGAGAGAGACTTGTAAAAACCATTAATTTTCTCTTCCACTATCCTCCTTACAGATAGATAAGTATTAAAAGAAAATTGGTTTCAAGCTAGGGTTGGTCGGGGTGATAGCAGAAGTGTGGCAAGTGTGCTTTCTTCCTGTTTTGGGGAAATCAGAGACTCCCTATCACCTTTGCCAGTAACAGGACCACAGCGGTACTTTGCGCGTTGGCACCTTCAATATTATCCTTTCTCATCGAAGCAGGCAAGTGTCAACGTTTATATATATTTATTTTTAGGGACATTGGTAGATTTCCCCACTTTTCTACTTTTTCCCACCTTATCGGGTACGACTCCAGTATTTCAGCACTTTGACTTTTTACTATCAACGTACGTTATCTTTATTTATCTGAGAAGAATTTGTACATCTGGAAGTATTTCACTAGATAGTCTCAGACTTGCTGTCTCTAAGAAAATCTAGGGCTTAGTTTCCTTGTCGCTATTTATGGTCGGGTAATCAACAATTTTGTTGTTTGCTGTTATCGACAACAACAGTCATAGTAATCGCCGAAACGAAAACAGTACAGATTTTAACAGTGAAAAAGCGAAGCTACCCATAGCTTCATCATCACACACTTTTTTCCGCAACAACAGCTACTGCGTAACGCGGAAGACTTGAACTATCTTGACAACAACAAGTATAAAGTATCTCCGTTGAAAACTTTACACACACACACACACACACATAAACTGTGTACAAATTGTAGAGAAAGTGAAACCTCAACAAATTCCATTTCGACCAAGGAAAGTCATTGACTGATTGGGAGGAGAAACAACAACGGCAGGATATTGCAGGCAAGCCTTTCCCTCTTGTAATTTTATGCTGTTGCCCCTTTCCTTTGGTCGTCATACTTTGTTGCCAACTTTCCCATTCTTCAAATCTTCCCCAAAGAGGGGGAGATGAAAAGCAGCTGAAAAGTTGTTTCTACCTTTGTCATATTAAGAAGGGACAAGAGTAAGAAAGAGAAAGAGCTGCTGAGTTGAAGAGAAAAGGAAAATTAAATTTAGAACTGCTGCTCCTGGCAGGATTCTTGATCAAATTTAGAGTCCTCTACGCCGTAATCCGTTTTATCTGGAATATATACGCCGCAGCCAGGCTATTAGTACACAGACACATGCTGCTATACAAAAAGCCCCTCTATTGTAAGCACAGTTCAGGTGTAATTTGTGAAAAGTATTCATAGACTTGACTTTATAGGGTTATGACTATGCTACTTCTCTCTTTTTAAAGGTTTACATAATTTTATGCGAATAGAGTTATATCGATTTTAGTGGGAACTCTAAGAGAACAATTTGCTAAATTTTCCCTTTTCTCCTATACCTACAGTCTACTTGCTACAGTTTAAAGGTAGTAACATTTAATGGTTTACGAAAGTTGGAACTGGAACCAGTAAAAAAAGAAAACAATGTTCGATACATTAAAAGTGGATACAAGTTTATCTTCAGCTTTACTTCTCGTGTGCTCCTGCCCAGCGGAAGATTTTTGAACAAAGCGACGTTGTAAGTTACCAATTTAACGTAAGACAATATTCTACCTATAATCTTATTCAGCTTTGGTAATGTACTGGTGCATGTCGAAGTAGAAACTGAAAATTACTGTCAGTCCCCTTGTACTTTTTGCATTGGTGGTGTTTTGTTCAAAATGCCCAGCAGAGGACGAAGATTATAAAATAACAATATGTACTTGTGTAAAAGTAAACTTGTCGATAAGTAACAAAAAAAAGTTACAAAGGAAAGTAGAAAAATGTAAGTTTTTCGAACCTACAAAAAAAGGCCAATGAACACTTGACATCTCAATCTCTCTCCAGCATACAGACTTTCTTTATAGATGACTTGGTTCAAGAGTAAGTTTACCATCCTTACTCACGCTATCGAGTAGAAAAGTTTTCAAAAAAAAACACTTTTCGGTTTGGTTGAAAAAGTAAAAGGAAAATAATTGGGCCCAAACTTTGTTGAGGCTGACAGTAGTTGTACCTAGAAACCAAATTGGGGACGGTTTCCCTCTATATAACCTCAGCAGTGGCATTCTGGAGGAACAATACGATTTTATATCTCACTGCCTCGAAGCAGAAAGAAACGAACAGAAAAAACAATCAGATTTTAAATTGACCGTACCAAATCAGAGAGAGGTGGAGAGAGAGAGTGATTTTTATTAAAAATAGAAAGAAATCACTTTGTACAAGTTCAGCTTTAACTTCTTTGTCCGTTCGTGCTATTCATTTTTATTGTTGGTTTTGTCAATACCTCCACTTCGTAACTCTGTGTGTGTTTACGTGTCACCACAAAGACTTCTTGTGTCCACTTGTTTCGATCAAATAAATACACTGTCGACTTGAATACACATAGTACACACTCTCACACAGATGACAAGTTACACAAGATCAACAAGAGCCAGTCACCAAAGAGAAAATCAAAGTCAACTGTCAGCAAAGCAATAAACATTTCTTAAGTTTTTTTCTTCTCTTTGCCGTCTCCCTCTGTTACTTTGAGGAGGAGAGGACGAAACGAGAAGAAAGGAGGGAGAGGCACTGCAGATTTAACATAATTCAATAGCTCCTCAGCCAAAAACGGTGTTCCAAGTCACATCTACAGCCGCATTCCCAACAGCAGCAGGTTCCCACCGCTGACAACAACCCTCAAAGACTGGTACGTGGTAAGTAGATTGTCTCAACTTTACTTTATCGTGCTTTTCTTAAAAAATCAAGCAATTTTTTCTCTTCGCGGTATTCTTTTCTGCTTTTGTTAAATTCAAAACGCTTCTTGCTGATTTGACATTTACGCTGGATGCTTTTGTCCCATAAAAGGGGGAACGTCATAGTAGCATAGGTGTATTGCTTTTGCCATTGCTTCCAGGAATTTGGCAGGTAAACTGAAAGGTTGATCCGTACAACAAAAATGGCATGGAGACTATTACATAAACCATTGGCCTACATCACTCAACTAATCTGTGAAGTGGGTAAAGATATGGTTTATGACTGACAGGCTATCATGATAGCATGATGATTATATAATGTGAACTTCCCATATTAAAGTTTTATTTCCCCGTTTTATGGAGGTTTATCGCTCTTACCCGGGGCACCACTGGTGAGCACCACCACTGCCCACCCATTATATCTCAGGGGCAACTCTATTTTTGTGTAACGAGTTTTCCTTCTCTTCAATCCGTACTCGCATTAATTAGGCTCCCCCATTTTTCAAATCGATTCCTTCCCGTGCGGAGTGTCAAAACAAGTCACTCAAACTGTAAGTCGAAAGGCAATCAAAAGAAAGAATCCCCTCCACGACGAGTGCAAACATTGCAACTTATACTCCTGAACAGATCGTCGAAAAAAAATAACCGGTTGGGGATCACCTCATATCGTTTTCTCCTGCTACGCTCTACACATTCCTAAGCCAAAAGAGATTCTTGCATATTGCAAAAAAAAATCTTTGTTTGTTTTTGCTGCTGAAAAACAGTATGTGTTTCCCTTGAGTAAACATCATTTTCCCCTTTCGAGAAATAGATGTAACGATATGGGTACTATATAGACATACACACATATACATGGACTTGCACTCTGCCCTCCTCTTTATAGCCCCTCTCCCCTCTCACTCTCTCTATGTAAAATGAGTATTAGCCCAGGCTTCTGCAATTTACGCGTAAGCCAAGTGCATTTCTAGTAATGAACACGTTTGCCGAAGTTATTGTTTTGGTTTGTCGAGAGAGGTTGAGAGACAAAATGCGTGTAGGAGGTAGGTCGTACTCGGGTGTCGTTTAATAGCAAGTTTATAGGTTTTCACATCCCACTCTTATTATTATTATTACAATTATCACTCCTGCACCCAAACCCAACAGGAGCAGTTTCACCAGCACTTGGAACTGTTATGCCACGAGGCTTGTTACATTAAGTGGCTCGGTACGTTAAAGAAGTGTAGTTTGAGAGGAGGACGATAATAACGGACGGTGGTAGTGGTGGTGGTGTTCGTACAGAAAGCGTAAAAACATGCTGCTTTCATTTAATATAACTTGTAAATCTGTCACTCTCCCTGAAACTTGACACCGTCACGTCACCCTATATGCATATGATACTCGCTTATATGGATCATTTCAATAAACGCATGCCACTTTGCCCCTTTTCCGTTTCTACCACCGCCACTA
>JAHZNE010007914.1:0-11474 GCA_027744055.1 Callyntrura sp. NNG-2020 | reverse complement strand
GTACTCTGTACTACTCCGAAAGGGGCACTGGCAACAAAGAGCAAACCTCACAAAGCGCAAGGGTCATTTCATGTCACCCTAGCCTAACCCCAACTTGAGGTCACCAAGTTGGAGTCCCCAGCCCTACTTATTGCTTGAAATACAATTGCAATACGAGGAGAACGTGAACACATTGGTAAACACACGCTTCTTGAGCATATTACCCCATTTTGTCTGTGCACCAATTACTACAAAACGCATTTTAGTTTGATATATGAATGTTGTATATAGGATGTATCAAGCATGATGCGTGCAGTGCATGTGCATGTGATATTTTATTTTAGTTTTTATGCGACATAGTAAGTTTGGAGTTTGGAGTGTACGTACTATTTACACATACGTACCAACAAAGTCGACCTAAATCAAAAGTTGGTTATTTCCACAAGATTTTTGTTTAGTTAGTTGGTAGTTAGTAGTTTATTCCAAAGCCAGATGGAAGAATAGTTAAATTAAACGTTTATTTAAGATTTTTCTAATTGTTCGTTGCAATTTTACGTACGTGGGATTTATTATTACAGGCATTGTGTGTTGCCGCGTTATGTTTTGTGGACTGCAAATGTTTTTGTAGAATTGCGATAGCCAGTGCCAGTAGTTTTCAAGTTTAGTCTTATATATCACTTCAACTTCACGTTTAAAAACTGCAATTGGGAAGTTTGGTGTTAAATATTAAATATTTGCAATCAAAAACTGTCAGACGTCTGACGGGCACCGCAAGTCATCATGATGAACAAACAGAGGATAGATGAGAAGAAGTTTAAACGATGGACAAAGAAGATGAAAGAGAAAAAGCAACAGGAAAACGCTGAACGAAATGCTTCTGAAAAAGCCGACAATGACAATGAAGAGTCGCAGGAAACTTCAGATTTGGAACTGAATGAAGATTCTAATGGGGACACAACTATAGGTAGCAGTCGTAAGTGCCATTTCCTTTTTCTTCCTCACTTCAATAATAATGTACACTTGCATCACTTGCTTCTATTATGAACTATGAACTATTAGGTTCAAGTAAGACATTGGGATTTCATACTGCATCCTTATGTTAATTTCCCATACTGCATCTTTTTGGTTGGTAAATTTAGGTTAGGTTGGGTTGACGTTACGTTGCATCAGCGAAAATTATTATAGGAAATTCCATACTGCATCCCAACCAGGGATGCAGTATGAAATCCCGATTCCTTACTTTAACCAACTATTATGATTTATAGTTCCTGGAACATCAACTGGAGCAGCTGTTACTGTTTCTGACAGTTCCTTCAAATCTTTAAACCTTTCTGATGCCTCCATGAAGGCGATTGACAAAATGGGTTTCACAAAAATGACGGAAATTCAAGCTAAGACAATTCCACATTTGTTGGAGGGGAGAGATTTGGTAGGAGCAGCAAAGACCGGCTCTGGAAAAACACTAGCATTTTTGATCCCCGCTGTGGAGTTAGTGTGTGAGAAACTTAGGTAAAGTGAATCTTGAACGCAATTTAATTGATGTGACAAATGCCATGTTTTTAATTTGCTAAATAATTGTACATTCTAGAATGCTCCCACGCAATGGTACAGGAGCTGTCATCATTACGCCGACAAGAGAATTGGCTATGCAAATTTTTGGAGTTTTGAGAGAGTTAATGGAGGAATTTCCTGCGCAAACTTGTGGTTTGGTTATGGGAGGGGCCACAAGGTCAGCCGAGGCCCAAAAATTAGGCAAAGGTGTAACAATACTGGTTGCAACACCTGGTAGACTATTGGATCATCTGAACAACACAGCAGAATTTCTTACAAAGAACCTCCAATGTCTCATTATAGACGAAGCTGATCGAATTCTGCAGATAGGCTTTGAGGAAGAATTACGAAGAATAGTTGCTTTATTACCCAGTATGTTTGTATGAAAGACTGTACATTTAATGTCATTAACAGCATATAGTTATTAATTCGTTCTAATTATATTACTTGTAACTTGCATGCTAGAAAGGAGACAGACTATGCTTTTTAGTGCTACTGCGACAAAAAAAGTAGAAGAAATCACCAGGCTTGCATTGAAGAAAGAACCTATGTATATTGGCGTGGACGACTCTAAAGACACTGCAACTGTCGAAGGATTAGAGCAAGGTAAAAAAAATATATACCAACCCATAGAACACTGTTACTTACAATCAAATTGTAATTTGTTTCTAATTAATTGTAGGGTATGTCGTATGTCCTCCCGATAAGCGTTTCCTATTTCTGTTTACGTTTTTGAAAAAGAATAGGAAGAGGAAAGTTATGGTTTTCATGAGTTCCTGTTTGGCAGTAAAATTTTATCACGAACTTTTAAATTATATTGATTTACCAGTTTCCTGCATACACGTAAGTTGATTTTTTTGTGCATTTACAAATTCATATAACCAATTAAAACAACTTAACTTATCTCATGATAAACTCTACCTAATTTCAGGGCAAACAGAAACAAGTGAAACGGACGACGACATTTTTCCAGTTCTGTAAAGCAGATAGTGGAATATTGGTGTGCACTGACGTTGCGGCAAGAGGGTAAGTCGAATGTGTAGCTCGATTAGTCACCAAAATGTATTTTTACCATTTATTTTAATGTTAGTATTAATTATAATGATTAAAAATACTTTGAACTATTAAATACCATGCGATCTTAGTGGCTTGGGGAAAAGAAAACGAGAAAGAGACGATCCCCATTCGAAAAAATCGAAAACGTTTAGAAAGAAGCATCGGGCAAACTAAAAATGATTGTTGGACACGCAGTTTTTTGTATTTCGCTTCTCTCCTCTTTGATTTATTTTTAATAAATACCTACAAAAGTATATGTATTTCAATTTAATTACATTTTAAATTTTATTTCTGGATCCCAATTAAAAAGGTAAAGGAACTGTAGTTTGTATCCCCAAGATGAATATGATCAGTGATCTTACAAACTGCGTAAATCAGTCGAAAAGAATTATCTTCTAGCTTCTAATTAAATTAACATGATCAATTATAATAACCTAGAAATCATCATCCAGCGGGTAGGCAGTTTCAGTAATCCAAAGTTTGAAAGCCCCGACTTTTGTAAAAATTGAATACTGATTGTGATCACATAGGCGGGAAGCCTCATTTCGATTACCGTGACTGACAATTCCCTGTGTCAATAAATTAATGGTAGTAGCAAATTTTCATATTATCGCCGCCGTAACATTTAACAATCGTATATGCATTAATCACTGATACTCATAACATACCTGTAGATAATACCTCTTTTGGGGAAGTTCTTCTTCAAAAAACTGACCTGATCCACTGTCACCGTTGCAGACAGAAGTACCTTAAAATTACAATGTAATTTTGATAAAATAATCGTTGCTCGCCTCATTGTAAAAATGTTATTGTCTTTATAATTAATACCATTGGTGTAGCCGGCGCAATATTGTGTGGAACTATGTTGTATTTTTGAAACATCAAAGCAATCTTTGTATGAAACGACGGGTAGAGATACCTCCTTAAGGGTTTTCGATGGAGCTCCAGTTTCATCATACCCGAAACCAACAACCTGGTTTCAGAAATTAGTTTTCACATTTTACTGTTTTAGTAGCATTTATTGTTAGTAGTTCAACTGTTTAAAGTGGTACACTTACCGTTCCTACACTTCCAGGGCTTAAGTGCTTTTGCTCGGTGTGACCACCAAGGCTCGACGAAATGCAGGCTGGTCGAACATAATCAGAGACCGCAATAGGCCTTGATATTTGTATTATCGCAATATCAGCCTCGAAACTTCCTAGATTAAACAGCGTGTGGACAACAATTTTTGTTACCTACAAAATGTAATGTAAGGTTAAGTCGTTAGATTACGTTATGTAATCTAATAATTTACTAAATATTATAAAATGATCATTTATGATTTTGTTATGTCATTGCGTACATCGAAAATTTGTATTTCATTGTCCAGAATATTTTTATGGTAGATATTGCTTGATGCGGCCAGTATAACTTTAAACAATGAAGAATTTTGAGGGGCACCTTGACGGTCCGTCACACAATGTGCTGCTGTTATCAGTATTCTCTTTGAAACTAAGGTTGACCCACAAATGTATGTAAAGTTAGACTGTCCCACATTAATAAAAATCAGGCCATGCCATGGCCATTTAGACCCATCACTTTCTCGACCATTAACGATGTGACCAATAAGTTCGCTTTTAGGGATACCACAGTCTTAAAACAAAAAATAGAAATTAAATAAAGACTTGGATTTTGGATTTTTAAAAATTGTTCAGTGCTGTATCGTGGATGGTACATAGTACATGTACAATCAACGTCTTCTGGTATAATATGTTCATGAGCAAGCAAGCTACAAAGCAAGTAGCCCACCCAACTAACCATACCTAGTCTGCATTCAAAATTTCGATTGCTTAAAGTCCACTCTCCATCGGACTGACAATGTTTTAAAAGGGAAGCTGTTGAAAGCAATGGTTTATAGTATCGACTACATGTAAACTCGGCTGTAGACCCCGGATACATTCCTTGAGAACAAGATATACGGTGGGAGGAAGTAGCGGTCCAACATGAGACTTCTGTGCCCTGAAAAGAAAACTAATGACTCATTAATATTGCCAACCATGCAATATCCATCTTATAATATCCATCTTATGCGTAATCCTACCCCAGAAGTATCCAAAGAAGGACAAAAAGCTGTTCCATTTTCATCTTTTAATTGTGTAGAAAATTTTATTGGCCCTGCGGTGGCAGAAGTGAGAGGAAGGATAGAATTAGTTGTTGTCGACATTAAAGTATTTGCAACGGTTGACAGATTCCTTCTTTCTGAAATCACTATATCTTCATTGTCATTTGGTGATGGTTTACACTGGAATGAACTTAATTCATCAGTCCATTGTCCATCATCCTGACAAGTGATAACGCAATACGACGCTACTGTATTTGCCTCAAAATAGCGACAACTAAGCATGGCTTGTGTTCCTGGAAAATGTTGTCTGTCACAGGGAACAGGAGTCTTCAGTCCTGGAGTTTTGCAGTGTACTGAAGCAGTCTAGTGTGTTGTTACAAGTCAATAAAATAATGCCTTGATAAGCCTTATGTGTCACTCGAATGTGATGAATCATCACATCACTGATTATGTTGTGATATACTGTTAAATATTATGACAAGTGACCAACCTTTGGAGGCACCACAGGTGGACAGAATTTTTTATGCGTTGTTTCGGTAGTTGAAAACTGGTACGTTTGGGTGAGGACCTTCAGCGAAGTTGAAGGGCTGCAATGATTGCACATTGGCTGTACAAAACAGTGAGAATCGCCACAGGTTGGTGAACACGCACATAATTTATCATCTTCGTCTGATCCATCTAGGCAATCCTTTACTCCATCGCAGAGACTGGCTTCAAAGTGCACAGGTTGTCCATTCGAACAAATGAAAGAGGAACTATGCCTGTAATTAGATTGTATAATCATACTTAATTTTATAATTTAATTAGTTATAAAGTCATGATTCATCATCTCATCATCATGAAGTGTGAATGAGCCTGTTGCTGGCACATTTTAAGAAACAAATGTGGACTAATCATTGACATTTTGTCATTGTCAAATTACACACACATACCTCATATGCTGTGTAATCCAATTTAAATTACTTTGTGATGCTACGAACGAC
The DNA here is from genome assembly GCA_027744055.1 of Callyntrura sp. NNG-2020. NCBI lineage: Eukaryota > Metazoa > Arthropoda > Collembola > Entomobryomorpha > Paronellidae > Callyntrura > Callyntrura sp. NNG-2020. The sequence continues at coordinate 5,804 of JAHZNE010007914.1, read as the reverse complement.
ACAAAGTACACATTTTTGTCACACGTCGTACCCAGGCTCTCTGTCGTAATTCCGACGAGGTGCCATCGCCCTTGATATAAAGTCACAATTGCAGCCCCATTGTGAAAACAAATATTACTAAATGGTCGATAGCCTTTTGGATCCGAAACTTTGGTGAAATTTAAAAACTGTTTCAAATAGATCAAACTAACGTCCGCCCGTATGCTCCCAGTTCCGCCAGGACCTATCACTGATCTAACATCAATCATGTCTTCGACGGTTTTGGTTGAAATTCCACATGGTGCGCTTGATTTCATTAATAAGGGCGTAGTTACTGATTTCGCCAACTCATATTTTAATTTTGATGTGCAAAACTCTGATGAAAGCAGCCCAAATGATTCCTTGTCAGCATGTAACGCACTTTTGAGACTACCCGAACCTGTACGGAAACCGGTGATGGTTAGATGGTCATTTATTACAGAGTTGTTACTCCTGTCAAAAATTCCTTGGGGGAGAGTATCAAAACACACGGGTCGGACGAAGGACGTAAATTGAATTGGATTCCTCAAGTGTATGATGGCGTAATCATACTCAGAATACACATCATACGATAAAGGATGTGGTTGGATGCTTTCAACCTATAACCAAAGTTGGAAATTGGAACATTTTTATACATACACAACACATCTTACATTTTCATTTGATTTATATGATAAGTCAGCTAATTATTGACCTTCAGAAATTGGGTATACTGATCGGCAACAAAAGGTAGTTTGGACTTCAAACCTACAACAATCATGAAATGATCAGGAGAATAGGACTCCATTCGAACTCCTCCGAAACCGTCATTGTTCCACATAAAGTTTCCTTCTGAAATACCCAGGCAAATGCAAAGTTTTAGTGAGTAAAACATGCACATGGTTAAGTTTAATTGATTTTTGTTCGATATAATTGTATTTTCAATTGACAATGCAGCGTATATTGTATTTACATACTCAAGAGAATGGTTGTTGGTCCAATAATGATACCATGTCCATTTCCCGCTGGTCTAAAATCGCACTGTGTTGATTGAAAATACAACGCAGCCGTCCATGGCACTTGTGCTCTGAGATCATGTCGGGCAATAAATTCGTCAATAGTGCCACATTCTGAAACTATTCATTAAACATACGTAAACCGTGTTCAGTGTTAATTTAACTAACTGAAAAGTTGTTTTTCACTCCTCTTGACAGCATTGACAAAAGATCATCGCTGAATAAGTTATATTTTTTGTCAATGCAATGCCTGCTACAGGGAATACACTTATGAAAAATGATTTTTCACCTATCTGGCCAGTTACAAATGCGTTCTGGATTACCAAAACGGTTGCAATTATGACCCACGACAGCGATGGTGATATTACATATTTTCCTTGTCCCATTTGGTTCAGGGGTTAGACGCCACCAGTTCCATAAAACGATTAACTCACCATCATCCACTTGCAAGTTGTAATTGTAAAGTACTCTCAGTGTTGTTGCGTACTATTAATGGAGAAACTTGTAGACACCATTTTAAAATGTCACACTTAAACATACATGATGTAAGTAAAGTTTTGGTGCCTTATAACTCAAAAAGTTCAAGGTCAACAATGAAAAGTCAACAATGAATGTAAAGAAGTACACTTATGATATAAACCACACTACACTGAAATGGAATTACATCTCACACATATTTGATCGATTCCAACTTTTTAGGTGAACATTTTGTTCTGTTTCTGGTATCAGTCCTTTTGAAGGTATAAAGGAACCACTTCACATCTTTGAGTATTACTCAAGCTCAACCTACGATTCTGAAAATGTGCAGTTCCATAATCTTGCATTCGTGTTATCTTTATCTAAAAGACCATCTCATCATCATGGCCAATAAACAAATTCAACCAAAGGAAGAAACTCCGTAATTACCTATTACGAATATGATGATGTAAATCAGTTTGAGACAGGAAAAAATAAATATAAATGCCTAGCATATTGTATACGTGCATACCATTTCCCTACTAATATGTACATTATCTTTACCTACTATATACTGTACCTTATACCTATCCACGTCCACAAACTTATAAAACGTTGAGTTTTTATATTTATGATGATTCACAGCGATATGTTTGCTACAGATACACAACCATAATTTATCTCTTTGTTCTCCTATGCATGCAATTTCTGGTTAATTGCGCGTAGTGATTAATGACGATAGGATATTAGATATTTGAGGAAGGGCATGTCGTGTTCTACACGGCAAGTTTACGTCGTTGGGAAGTTCATGGGATTAAAAAATAATATTGTATTGTTGTGCTCTTAAGTTTTTAAACATGCAAGTAATGGAGTAAAAAAGCTTGCATGCCAAACTAAATGTAAAAAATACAATGAGTTACTTTATGAATTGAAATGGCAACCGCTACCAAATAAACACTAAACTGACAACTATCGCCTGTCCTGTACCTCACTAAAAGAAAAATTGAAATGAAGTAAAGCTCTCAGTCTTGAATACATCCTAACGAAGGTGGAAATTCTTATGAAATCTGCCAAACTGGTTGCTAGAATTTCTCATCTTCGTCATTTGAGGACAATTGAATAATGGTTACAATACAGTACGTTGTTTTGTATCTGATGATTTTTAAGTTGGGGTACCGCGGGATCTTTATAAAACTTTCCACGTCTGAATTACAATTACAATATTCTGGACCATTTAACGTTACGCTTCTGACCAATGCTTAAATATGGAACGCAACTGGTGGTAGTTTTTAATACTTTTTATTCCATTTCTCACTTGGAATGTTGGAATGGAATAAAAGAATGGGCATAAAAGTTATATTTTTCTGTGGTAAACTTTGCTAAGACGTGGTTTGTTTGTACAGAAGAGACAGTTAATGTCCTGCACGCAAAAGCACAACTCGAATGATGATCGTGTTGATACAATCTGCATTGACTAGAGTCGTACTCAAAGAACAGAACGAGCATAAGGGAACATATAGTAGAGCTGATTATAGTAGAGCAACTGAAAATGCGTCATCAGTGCGATCCGGTCAAGTTTGATTGTGTAAGGAAATTTTCAATGAAATGAGTATTGCAAACTAGAATTATCATCAAATGGATTTTCTTAACTGCCTTTCATGCAACAATTATAAAACACGTACTGACACCATTAATATGGCTCCATATATATCTATATACATTGGCAAAGGCATTTTTATTTAATAAGCCGGTTGTATAACGATAAAATGGGTACACAGGTAGATGTCTATTAAATGGTAAAGCGAATCTTGAGGAATAAGAAGTGCAATGCTTTGTTTTTTGGACGAAATTCTTTAATCAGTAGTGGCATCATTTTCTTCCATGCCATTTGGTCATGGTCTTCTGTCTTCTCACAGGAGAATGCTCACTCGCAAAAATCTAGTACGGTTTACAATACTATAAAAGCAAGCAACTGCTTTAAGTTTGCGAACCTGATTTTTGGTGAACCACTTGTTATTATTATTTTGTAATGAAATGAACGAAGAAAATTTACTCTAAACAGGTCGCCACAATGCTAAAATTCCTTTCTTTTCTTGTACCTTTTTTTGAATTTACTTTATTGTGCGTATCTCTGATATCCAGTGTGTATACTTTTTGTATCTTGCATGTGGTTTACAACATGATATTATTATATAGGTAATCATAATATTATAGGTATCACCTAAAAACTCCATACAACAACAGACATAATGGCTTCATGCATCAGCAGGCACATAGTACATTAGGACGCAAAAAATAACGCATTCATACTTATAAGTTATAACATAACACGAAAAAGGCGAGATGGCGAATATTTAAATTTTCAAAGGTTTTTTAACTTTAATAATAATAAACGTTGAAGTACTGACGGGATGCAATGAAGGATTAAATTTTACAAGAAAAACTGTTAAGCAAACTGACATGCATAACAATACTTACACAACGTTACAACTAATGATGAATCCTGACTATAGATAGAGTTTGAATTTACACAACTGTAAATTTATGTGATCTATCAAACTGGTCATGGTTTGGCCATATATAAAAAGAAACCAAACTTCGAACTGTATTTTTTATAAACACTCAACGCTTGAGTACTTGAACCACTTGAACCCTGTAAAAATCTCATAAGACCAGATACAAAAAATTTTGTAACGAGTTTGCTATTATTAACGTCATTCGGGATGCTAATTTGAAATGACGTCATTCTGCCTACTTGGCAACTACCATTTGTTACGACGACACAGGTAGGTAGAAGGTACACTTTCGGTTTTGATTTTTAAATGGTACAAGTAAAACAAATAACACAGTGTGGTTTTATCTTAAGCTAGTGCTTCTATTAAATTTAATCTGACCATTACATTGGAATATACCTACGTCAGAGACACGCGTAACGTACAAAAACTGATAACTCTGTATAACACTATAGTGCAACTCTGGTCAACCGTTGTGTTAACAGTAATACGTGTAATATAACTTGCATGATGAAGCATGTGCATCAGCTACAATTTCTTCATCTCATACATATTGAGTTATTGAGTAGCATGTTTCATTTATATAAAAGTTAGAAAATGTGAATATGTATGCACCTATTAGCTTTTTTGCTATCAAGATTAAAGTTGCTTCAAAAAAGGACATCGCAACAGCATAATCGAGCTTCTGACTGGGAGAGTCAAGTTATCTAAGGTTGAAAACCCACCTGTCATTTACTTCAAAATAATTTCGTAGTAGACACTAATTGCATTCCCCATTCCCATTTGCAGTAGAAAGAAACATGTCAATATTAAGTCATGTATTGAACTGGACTGCAGTAAATGACCACAATAAATAATGTGGGGTAGAGGTCTGCAAACATCACACAGACGCCTCGAGAAGAAGCCCTCGTCTATTGAGTGGGAATCCAGTCGCTCTAAAAGTACAAATCTATTTTTTTTTATATTATTCATTGAGATGCGAACTAGAAGATGCGAGATACTTCACTTCGACATTAACTGAATACGTTACAGATCAAAGCTATTGCTATCTTTTTAGTGGTTACATTAATTGATTTAGAGACTCTTCAAAAGCAAATTATTCGTTTAAAACAATGTACAAAGTCGATTAAATATCAACAGTCGCTTTTTCATAACACAAAATGTTCGGCAATACTGATATAAACCAGCCTTAAGCAATATACAAAAATGTTCAGACATAGGTTTAGATCAGTATTCTATAGCCTTGGCTTAGATGTCATTCATAAAAAAAGTGCACTTTAATGGGCATTTTATCATTAAAAAGGTGTAATTCCATTCATGCTACATTACATTATATCGGGCTGAGACGCATATATATTTTACTACAATATTTTGACGTATTTGTTACTGGTCATTTATTACTTATTAGTCATCATTAGGTGTTTACGTATAACATTTTTCACCCGCGGAGAGTTGTTCTGTCTCTTTTTTTATATGAACGGCAACGAGTTACAATGCAAATGCATTTAAAGCAACAGGAAAGAATATATCATGTGTAAAAAAAATACATAATTTCATACACTACAGCGCAAAAAGGCAGCTCTTTATTTCCACTTGTGTAATGCCATTGAAATGACAATGTGAGGCATTTAAATAATAAATTGCCTCATGTACCATGATTTTGTTCGTAGCGCCCACCATTCCAGCCAACCCCCTTGGTTTTAAATATTTCAAATTTATGGCATCTGTGAGTTTCAGTGGCGTAGCCAGGGTTCTACCCAGGGGGGGTCAGATTCTTTGTGAATGATTTTGCATCAAGGTAAATAGCATCACAAATTTTTTT
>JAHZNE010007913.1:0-25870 GCA_027744055.1 Callyntrura sp. NNG-2020 | reverse complement strand
TACCTATTCCGTGAGTTTTAAGCACCTACAAGTAGAGTCCCTAGTGATTACCTTGACTACCGTTGAAATACTACGAAGTTCCTGTACACAACTACAACTTCGCGTGATTCATTTATACACCCATGAGTAATACATACACAGAATCCATTACAGAAATGAAATATTTTCGTTCGAATAACACATTTAAAAGAATCGGTTCTCGAATGTAAGAGGCAAACCGGAGAAAAATTCACTTGTTCATTATCTGCAGCATTTTACAAAGAAAAAATACAGGTAGACAGATGCAACCAAATTTGATTTGATCTCTAAAAACCCGGTATGAAAACGACAAAAATTTCAGAAATTATATAAAAAAATAGCTGCAGCAAAGCAAATTTTTAAAAATGGTAATGTAGCAATTTTATGCTTTTTAGACTCTGTAAGTGTTGCGTTGAAAGCAGAGTAACATATATTACACAAGTGTCTACGTGATGTGAAATACGAACAAGTGTAACTTTAAACAAAGAATAAACAATTTTTACATTATTGTACATAAAATCTTGCAATGTTACGAAGAGTAGTCTTTGTCGCCATACCAGCATTTGTAAAAATTCAATATCTATTTATAATTTTGTCGCTGTACGAACAACCTTTATCGTCTTATCTCGGTAAGCTGACCCTTAGTGAAGGGATTATAAAAAGTCGACAAACTTTACAGTCTCAATAGCGTATACTACCGTTTGATGTTACTTTTAAAGTTTGTTACTTATACTGTTTATCTTGTGTTTCTTTCTGTCATATCAGTTTGTCCGTTAGAAATTCTGTTATAAATACTTTATGAATTTACGACAGCCCCACATAACTAAATAGCCACCATTCAAAGTTGGCGGTTTGTTGGCAATGCCGCTTCTCTCAAGTTTTCAAATTTGTACATGCGAATGAGATATGTTAATAATATTAATATATATATATATTATATATATATATATTAATATTGAATAGATTTTTATGGAAGGAAACATCATAGAGAAAGCTAGTGAAGAGATTGATATTTTCTTTCTCCACAATTGAATATGAATATGAGTACTCTAGTTATTCAATGAGGCTTATTTTCTGGTGCATTTGCGATTTGTTCCATGTTTTACGACCGCGTACCAATTACTAAATGCTCTGACAACTTTCGCTTCGCTACTTTGTCACTTACAACTACTCACTCACATTCAGTTAGGGAAATGATATCTACTATCCACTGGGAATCAATACAGCAAAACCCAACTATTAAAGCGTCTCGTAGTTACATATATACTGGTACTTACTTTTGCTTCCACTTACCTAAGTACTTGAAGAAAATGTACTCGATTCAGCTCTTGTTTTGACGATCATTGCCATTTTTTACTTTCTTATGCTCATTTATTGTATGCTCGTATTCACTATCGCCATCACTCATATTACTGTGTCATCATATTGCCGTTTAAACGAAAACTCTGTTTTCGAATCTAATCGTAATCATGTTTCTAGTGAAACGGCATATACGCAACGTATTTAAAAGCACGAGGAAACAAATGCGGCGTATTTACATGATTTTTATAGGTTCAATACCTTATTCCAGCAGCCAGCCGCAATTTTTTTGTTGATGGCACCCGGCACCCACACAACAAGTAACATTAGCAACGTTTTTTGTGCAGATTTCTTTCACAGAGCGCATTTTCGAGGAGTAACGATTCTACAAAGTTGAAATCAGTTTGAAACTTGCCGTTTTCCAGTTCACATCTACGTTGACAATTTGTTTGGTGTCGTAGTTTATAAATAACGCTGTGGAGCTGTACAGCCCATTTTCGTGAGAAAAAAAATGTTCAAAGGAAACTGTAACTTGAAACTTAATAGAATAATTACCTATAACGTAATGGAAAATTTAGTTACAAAATAAACAACGCAAGACGAAAATGTTGTTTTAGTTAGAAATCTGTTTTAAAAACAATTTAATTTTGTACCGGGTGTTTTGCGATTCACAATTTTTGATTGAAGTGTGTAATGTTCACATATAAAAACCCTGGGAATCAATAAGCAAATAAAGATATTTTAAGACACCTTTATACTTGGCTAATGTTAAACCGAACACAGTTAAACATTAGAGGTCCTTCGTTGAAGGTCTTTTTTTGCCGTTCTCGCAAATCCCACTCTCATTCTTGTTGTTTAAATCATTGTGAACATCAACCAGAACAGGGACAACAGCAATTATAATAATATCTAGAATTTGCCCTCTATTTAGCAAATTAAAGAAAGCATTACTGTCGTTGTCGTGCTAGTGCTCTGTCATGAGGAGGACATCAATGGCCCTGTTCATTTGAAAACATCCTGCCACTGTCGCTTGCTTTCTATCATTCAAGTTTCAAAATTCATGGCTAAAGCGGGATTCAAAGAAAAAGTTGTGACATTCAGCCCATGTGGGATTTAATTTGTTTACACGACGCGACCCACTACACACTCTCGCAGATCTATTTCCGTAGTAATATCGACAATCGCTACATTTTTCCCTGGAATGGCGACGTAAATAAATGTTGCCGTCGGTCTGATTACACCTTTCAACGCTTTTTATGCAATCCATTCCTGTGAAAATGCTGTGTTTACGTTGTTTGCTCTATAAACGTTAAACGTTAACTGATATTTTGTTATTCAAGAATAAGTGACGAAAGTATAAAAAACATTCTTGTTGACATACGAGTTGGAACATTATAAACAATCCAGTTTGTCATTGAGAGACAACAACTTTGAGACATTCTCAGAAAAAACCACAATAGCTGTAACGACTAACAACTATTTGCAACCTTCAGTACAATAAATATGTAACGGTGCCACTCCTCTCTACAGTGCTCATCATAAAAATAATACAAATTTAAAATATTTATGTTATTTTTAACAAAAAGCTTTGTTTGTGAAACGAGTGAGAATTCTGGTCAACAAGCTAGAGCAATAAAAATACATTTTTACAGTCTCCCACAATTTGTTGCATTTTAACTTAAAGTGCGCTTACTTCGAAATTTTAAGACAATTACATAACTGTACATGTCACCAGTCACCACCCGCAATCAAATCATCATCTTCCAATAGTTTCCCATCCAGCATCGTATATTTAACAAAATTAGGTGTATCTAGTTGAAAAAAATTGTTTGACTGGCCCAGATGCTGTTGTCGACGACTAGACGATAGCTGGCAGGCAGACATCTCCTACGAAAGTAAAATATACATCTTTTACGAGTAGGACGCAGTGTGTGTAGCACACATTATTTGATAACATTATGACTATGACTACGTTGAATTGGTTGTGTGATGATGATATGGCTCCTTCTCCAACTCGATGAAATTGACTGAATAACCTTCCCCTGGTTTCGAAAGTTTCCTTTTGTATCACAAGACGTTGTTGAGAATCGCGATAGCGGAGAACTATAATACACATGCCAGTATAATATTCAGTTTCGATGATGCAATTACATGACGTTGCACTATATATTGGTGAATGCTACAAGTAATTTATTTCGTATCCTGTGCGCATGTAGATATTTACATGAGATATATATGAAAAACACAGCTGCATTTAACCTTAATGTGGATAAAAGTAAAAGGGAGATGCTCTACGTGATTGTCGACTTGGTGGAAAGAAAGGAGATATAGAATTTATTGTTTCCACGTTTGGCTTGCGCTAAAATATTCCTTGTAATAGAAAGTCTGTATAGTCTGTGCAATTTTTTTTGGCAAACATGTTTGGGTTTCTGTTTAAAAAGTCGAAAGATTCGAAAGGAAGCCTGAAACAGTCCGCGAAAGACTTGCTTTCTCGGCGCAACAGCACCACCAGTGCAGTTAGTGCGACCAGCAATAATAGTTCAGGAACGCTCGCATACAGTGGTGGTGGTAGTTGTCCGACTACCATTACTTCATCAACGAAAAAAAGCAAATCCATGGACTCACTTCTAAACGATGAGAAAGGGGACAGTAGTGAAATTACGAGGTATGCAGTTGACTCAGCAGCAGGAATAATAGTGTCACAGTCTGTTACAATGGGGGAGCAACGACCACCGATTCCAATAGTTTTAGTGTCCAGTGACTCAATGTGTGATTTAACCAGTGCCATTATGGACGATGATGGGGTGACGAACGATCCCTGTGAGCCTGTCAGTTTTAGTCCAACTGGGCACAGAGCAGAGTCCGGAAGGTGCCACTCGGAAGAACCCAGTTGTTGCAGCAGTCGATGTGGTTCTTCCGCAAATGGTGAAAGTGGCAATGGTACCTTCGGCACAGTTCCTCGTTCCTCGTCCTTAATAAATCTGTTACAGTCGTCGAGTGGGGAGGAAATTAGCTCTAGTGGCATTGGTACTTGTGAGGATGCTATGCTCAAGAGTTTGATGAGTGATACTGAAATTGAGTTTATCGACGAAACTGTAGATGACAACGCTGACACGGACAATGCCTGTTTCGACGACCATGAAATAAACGATAATAATTTAGAGGATGACGAAGATGTGTACGTATTATCTGTTAAAATGACAACTTCATTTCCGTTAAATACCTGATCTCAGAAAATTTGAGAATAATTAATTTGCATTTTTCCATCCTACAACTTAAAACGTGTTAAACATAAACATGCTGTCTTCAATTTAATTTTTTTACCGTGAACTAGATATAGCCAATTATCTTGAAATTATTAATCTCAGAGACATTTTAAAACATGTAATAATGAACTGCGTTGATAATGGGTTTTTTTAATTATGCAGGAGAGAACTAAAAGACACAGAAAGAAAAGCGATGGGACAGTTGGAAGAATTGCGCTCTAAACTTATTTCCAAAGAGACAGAACTGAGCTTACTACAAGCGGATATCAGCATGCTGGCTGTTGACAGGGATAACAAGCTAATGGAAGTCGAGGGTAATCGTTTAAAACTTTTATGGCTAAAACGAAACCAATTTTTAAGTCTAATTTTAATCGACGTTCTTTGTGCGCACATTCATTGTATTTGTCAAACTGACACTCATATCCAGTCGCCAGTTAACAAGCCAATATTTTTAACCATTGAAAGAATGATTTCCGTGCGCTGCCTGATACAATAAATTATGCTTGCCTTCATTGCTTTTAGGGATGACAACACAATTAAAAGCTTTACGCGACGAGAACGACGTATCACTGAAGCGAATCTTAAAACTGGAAACAGAGTTGGAAGACCTCCGTGTGAAAAACAATCAGTTGTCGGATGACCTCTTAAAAAAGGCTGGTAAGTTGTGCACCGTTGTGTGTGAGAGCGATTAAAAATTCAAGTCGGGGTTACAATTAACATTATCTAAATTATAGTGTAATATGTATATGTGAATATGTGTGTATGTATCAAGTCGATAGACCTAACACAACAGCATTTGAGTTATCTTGGTGAAATGCGCTTCCCGATCGTTCCTGCAATTAAACGGGCATTATGTAACTTGTGTCTCTCCCTTCATTCCCAGCCAATCCGCTTATTTTCCATATGCCATTTGACGTAACTTTTTTTATGCCTCAATTGAACATTCTTGAACTGGCGCAGCTTTTTTTTACGTTTCGAGGGTCATATGTTACGCGGCTAAATAGGTAATTTCTACGGCTTACGTCTTCTGTCGTCGAATTGTTTAGACGTTCCAATCCTATTTGCTGACAACCAAAAATCGTTATTTTCTCAAACTACAAACGACAAACACAATTGGTACATCATTAGAGTTTTTGTTCGAAAAAAAAGGCTGACGCGTTCAATTGGAATTACGACCAAGTTTTTCGATCATTTGTGAAGTGCCGGTCTGTCTGTCTCTTTTGTGGTCTTAATTTATGTACACATGTTCCCAAGATTAGAACGCTTTAATGAGACCAGTTTGTGTAAGGGTTTTCAAGAAAAATTAAACTTCAGTATCCTCTAGAAAAACAGGATTCAAAAAGTTTTAAAGCGACGCCGCACAAAAGCGCATGATAAAAACTATGCATGTTTTTTAAACATATTTTTCTTCGCCTCCTTGACGCTACTTATATACAATCTCTATATATATTAAATGTATGAGTTGTTGTGTGTACCTTTCTTACCAGACGTATGTTTCCATCTTCTGCATTTCCGTTCATTAAAAAACACGACAGCAAGTTGTGACCTTGAGTTGGAAAACGCGAATTGGGCTTTTAAAAATGTGGTGAGTGCTGGGTGATTTCATGAAATCTAACCGTACTATATATAGACGCAACAACGCACAAGGCGTGTGTAAAGCTAAATAAACAATCACACTGTGAGGACTGTGTGATGCCGTGCTCGTCGTTTCTACCTCTAGAAATCCCGTTGTACTTACATAAATGAAATGACTAATACCGCTTGATTCGCCCACCGTTTCAACATAAATTTGTTGAACACGTCTTAGTTATCTGTAATGAGTGAATCATGTTATGTTGAACTTGTTGAGAGTGGAATATTTTGATGTGGCTAGGCTAGTGGTTATAATTACTTTATAAGGAATATATGTATGAATGTATGTAGGCATGTGAAAGTAATTTAAAATGTGTATATCCTCTGTTGTACGAAATCCAATTTTAGAACAACTACGATGTCTTGAGAGCAGCTCAATGAAGGTGGAAATTGACACAACAGATCTGACAGAGAGAATCAAAGAGTATGAGAGTAAATTTAGAGACTTGGAAGCGGAAAAGAACAAAATACTGAAAGAGCGCAAGACTTATGAAATCGAACGAGAGGAAGAAATTAAAGCCTTGCAGGAAGCCCTTGACGACACGGTAGCAGAAAAGAATCGCCTTCAAAATAAATTTAATCAGGATTTTGCGGAGTTACAAAATGCTAACACGAGCCTAATGGACGACTTTGAATGGAAGCTGAGACAGATAGAAGCGAACTGTAAGAAAAAGATTCAAGAGAAGGATAAGCAGGTGAATATTATGCAAAGCTTGAAAGCAATGGACCTTTGTTCAGCTATCCAAGGTCTAGAGAGAAACAATGAAAGGAATGCGTACATATTAACTAATTGTACTTCTAGATCCAGGAAAAAGTTAAAGAAGTTAAAGATAACATGACAGATGAATTCAAAGTGGAAAGGGAAAGACTTGAGCAGGAAAAGCATCAGTTACAGGAGCAATTGAAGCATGTAAGTATTTTTACAGTGGCATCTTGGTAAAGCTCGAAAAAAGTGACTCTTTTTTTTATGAAAATGATCGCGCTGTCATTCTTCTCCGTAGCAGTATCAAACTGCTATTGAAATGACGTTTGTTGAAACTGCCATGAGCGAGTACTGCTTATACACACAACGGATTATATGTATTGTGCGCAGAAAACGCACTTGCAAACACGGCGTGTGTGAGATCAAGCTCATGTACAAGCATTTTCGGTTCCACGCGACATTGACATTACTCTGATTTCAATTCCAACATAAATACTAACTGTTGCGTGGGCAGATTCAATGCTAAATTGCAAACTCGCTCTGTATAAAGATGAAAAGTGCCATTAGGGAATTCATGTATTGCCAATGAAAGATAAATACGCAGCATGACAATCTTTCCACTTAATTTCTTTCCCTGTTTTTTATCCCCGAAGTGAAAATAATTTAAGCAGCCAAGCGACAAAATCTATCTTTTGTTGCTGACTATGCTGACAGCATCTTAGACATGCCACCAAAAAAACAACACGCTCTCCGTGTATTCCTACACCGACCACGGAATGTTCTTTATAATGCACTTCTTTATGTAACTTCGTAATGAGAGGTTCGTACGTGTCCAAATATATACTTTCAGTTAACTTTTGTGTGAGGTACAAGACGCTTTCGTGACAAACCGAATCAAGATCTTTAAAAAATATATATGCAGCAGCAAGATACAAGGAAGAGAGCGAAAAAACTTCACAGTGAAATTTTGTTTTATGATTTGCGCTGCACCTTTTTCCGTCGTACCACCATTATCAACACCACTCACATGCTTTTTTTTAAATTACCTATAATTTTTTCTCATGTGCCAAAGTCACGCTCACACACAGTCAACAGCTAATCTAATAATAGTAAACGACGGTAATAACGTGATGATGATGTGTTAGATAAATGCCTTTGTTTTCTCATAAAATCTTATTTAACTGTTTTCTTGTTTTTCAAATAATTAAAATCTTAGATTCATTTGCTGCATAAATTTTACAGCGACAATTTAGTTTCTCTCCTTTTTCCTAGCGAAGTTTTCAAACAAACGGCGAAATTTGTTTTGCAGAAATAAAAAAATGCTTGCTGGAGCTATAATGAAATTGTTTGTTTACCAAAGAAATAAATATTTTTAAGTAACAGTGTTTTCGCACATACGATGGTATGTGGGGTGATGTCACCACTGTAATAAAAGTGTTGCTTTTTACAGTCGTATTGGAATTTTAAAAGGAAACTTTGTATGTCGATATGCACATGTATTGATTCTCAAGTGATAAACTTAAACTTGAGTAAAACAGAAGGAGTAAGCAATGCAAGTAGTAATCATGAACAAAGGTGAATGAAATCCTAAAATATAAAGATTTTTACTATTATGGTAAATAATTGACCTTACCAGTGACAGTTCATTTCATTTACAAGGAAAGAGAAGCCTGACAAGTTCGAGTTTACAAAGCATTTTCTTCATGATCACCCCACGAATTAATCGTAAGATAGCTTGACTTGAACATTTTTTTCATTATGGCTTTACTCAGGTTGCTCATCTGAAATCCCACGAGGTTGAGCTGACGCAACTCCGAGGCCTAACTCACGAACAAGAAAAATCATTAAGATCAGCGTCGAGACAAATAGAACATCTGAAACTGAACGAAAAAATGATGCAGGATGAACTGCGCACACTGAAAAAACTCCTGGACCAAGAGAAAGCTCACTTGACTGTAGTCCAAAATTCGGCTCAAAGACGAATGGATCTTCATGAGGAGACAATGCGGTCAAAACTCGAGAAACAAAAGAATGACATTACTCTCACTGTACGTATTTTTTAACGTCAAAAATTGTGTTGCTCAATTGAGATAGTTTCCTACTCATTTGCATTGCTACAGCGTAATTTTTTGACAAAGCTCTAATTCGTGTACCACTACCACTGCTTCGTACATCCCATTTTCTCACGTTGCCCCAAAACAACGTTTTGGCTTTACATTCCTTTTCTCATCAGTACAAAGACATTATCATTACGAATTACAATATTCATCGTAAAACCAGTTGTAAAAAATAAAATAAATGATACACTTAAATAACTGAAATCTCTGGGTAGCATAACCATTACTTATCCTTTCCATGATTCCCTTCCTGATTTTTTATACCCTTGAGCCATTAAAATAGGAAATACAATGAAAATAATTTGTTTGTTTACATTTTAATGTATTTTTTCATGCCACTACAGAAGTCCTATCTGAAACAAATCATGACTCTATAAATATTGCTTTTATGCTACATTATATGTATATTTTTTTTTATAAAATACGTCCTGTCATTGCAGTGGGAATGCAAACTGCGTGAAGAATGTTCCAAACTGAAGAAAGAGTTGAATCGACTTCATGCAGAAGAGAAACAGATCGCTGTGGATGCTTTAAAACTGCAGAAGGATCAAGAGTTATCCTCTTCAAAGCAGACGTGGGAGAAACAAAGGCAGGAATTGCGAACTGAGGTTCGTGTTCATCAATGATAAAACATTCATAAATGTTGGCATAGTATTTCATGCATAAACAGAAGAACTGAGTATATTATGCCGAGTTTTGTTTTCTTGGCTCAACTTACCCCACATGTCTTTTCCTTGTTACATTGATGTATAATGTTTCATCGTAAATTAAAATGACGTTTTCATTTGCTCTCTGAATGTACTCGCTGCGTCGTAACTAGATTTCTAAGCTGAAAGATGAAATTTCCAAGAAGGAAATCGAGTGCCAGAGGGAAATTGCCAGAGCAACTACGATTTCAGACCGAGAGAATATGGACCTAAGAAGAAGGGTCGACAAATTGAGTATAGCTCATATGGAAGAATTAGAAGAAATCAGAGCGTCTCATAGTGAGGAAATGGGTCAGTGACGAGAACGTTACTTGTATTTATTGCAATTTTATTTATTTTTATTTTTTTCTCTGCTACAGTATTTTTGTACGACAGACAGATCTGTTATTTTTATCCGTATGCTTTTAAAGTACAGACTTATAACACTGGGCAGTAAACAAAGTTGAGCATTACATGGTTTTCTCAGTTTTTGCTTCATTTTCAACTGATTTTGAATGACTTGCAGAGCTGCTAAAAGAGCGATACGAAACGACGGTGGCACAATTAGAAAAACTTGAAACGCGGCAGAAACGATATGAAAAGATGTTTGGTGATATTGGTGAGGAACAAAAAGCTGAGGAGCAGGAAGCAACAGGGGATACCACATCTGCAAAGGTATGAGAAAATGTTTTGGAATATAAATTATCAGCATTGTAGGTCATGAACGAAAGGATTAGAGCGTATCACAATTGTTTCTCTCGGGAAGATTAATAGTTATGCTTCATCATTTGCTGAGTAGCTAATTAGATCGTTCATACGAAAACTAATTTGATTACTGGTTTAAATAGTAATCGTCTTGTTCATGTGTTCTCTTCAAATTTATGTTTCCTTTGATAGAACAAGTTAGATGGGTCATCCGAAGATGACGGCGACGACGAAGAGGATGGGGAGGACGACGAAGAGAACTCTAAATCTGACAAAGTGGAAGAAAATGCAACAGTTGACAAGAAAGAAAATAAAGATTCATCCGAAAGTCTTGAAGAAATTGAAGACGAAGACGATGAAGATGATGACGACGAGGAGAGTGACGATCTTGTCGATCCATCTTCCGATAATAAAAATGCTTTATTTGTGGTGGAATTAAAGGATGTGCCTCCTACAACATTGACAGTTGTTGATGTTGCTTCTGCAGATGATGATAGCAAGAAAGATTTGAGTAGTGATATACCAAACACAACTACCTCGTCTTCATTTATTTCATCCGAATCAGAGTCTGAGTAAGAAAGCATACTAAAATACATACAGCTAAACTACAGATTATCCTACTGCTAATTTACAAAACACACACCAGTTCACAAAGATTCACAAGAATGTTCTCTCGGTGTCAGGACGGTTTTATACGGTGTAAATTTCATCACTCTTTTTGAATAAGCCTCCACTTACAAAGCGTCTTATTGATGCGCCATTTAATATATATTTAGAGTACATTTCGACTTTACTTTAAGTCGTCTGAAAAAGTGTATTTTTATTAAGGTTCACATTAGATTCGTATTTCGCATTTATTCAAAACAATCGCTTTCGAATAGTTATGTTCAGCCAGAACTTACATTTGCTATATACTGTAAATCCTCACTGCAGTCGCTTCTCATGTTATTTCAATTACAATGTTTACAAAACAACATGCTCAAAAAACAATTTCATACGCAAACATGCCTACCACATAGCTTAGTCATATGCACATTATTTCTTATAATTACTTGGAATGGTCCATGTCCAGGAAATACCAGGATTGTACCTGAAAGATTTAAATGCACGCTAATGGCTAATACAAATACCTAATAATATATACATAACCTTACGCTGCGCAGTTGTATGAAAAAGAATCGTCGTATTAATAATTTTGTGTTTTACTAATCGCTAATAATACAGGAGTTTAAGAAGAAATGTCAACACAAGCTTTTAATTTATCAAAATGTAGAAACACGCTACATTTTCTATGTAAATATGATTAAGCTGTTATAAAGTGGGCAGCAGTTACCAGAATGGAAAAATGATATTATTAGAGCTAATTTTAATAGTGGTTTCGTTGGTGAGGTAGCCAATTAGCACTTTAGCATTATTTCATTTTATATATATTATTTTACTTGAATTTTAAAGATTTTCTCAGCTATATTGAGTTTGTGCCGACGACGTATTTTGCTTTTGTCATGCTTTCGGGATGTCACGATGTCAGTGATTAAATACATAACAGCCTGCAGATGAATAGTTCGAAAAATAATGGCTTGCTCACCATTAATGTTTATTATCTTCTCAATAGTTTAGAAGCTCCTTATTACTTTTCTACATTGAAATTTTATGAGTAGGTAAAAATGTATAAAATACGATGGAACCATTGTTCTATAATTTACGCATTTCATTAACGAAGTCATTTTTTGTTCGGGCATTAAAATCAGTCTTTCGTAATCAGTAATAAATCGCAAGGCTGTAAAACAACAAACATATTAACTACTAATTATGTAGTTTTGTGTTGCGTAACCATTAATAACTCAAACGGAAGATATGCTTAAATGACATTAAAAATAAAATAGATGTAAAAATTCAGATAGCAAAAGTCGATATAATATCATCATTCTATTGTTTTAAATAACAGATGGAAATGCAGGGATAATGCTCGTTTCAAAAGTAAACGTTTATGGAAATTTCATTTTATGTTGTGTGAATAATTCCCAATATCAATATTGCCTTTGTATTTTATTTAATTTGAATGTGTTTAAATGTCTTAGCAATGCTATCTTCTGTAGAAGTTACCAATACCAGTATCGGATTTCGACCTTAATTCGCTCCTACGTATCCTTATTGGCATTTAGTAATGTTTGATTTCCGAAGAACCTAAGGCCACTTTGACACTTCATTTATTGAGTTTTTAGTATCCCTGCCAATACTATATTTGTCTCTATTAATTTAGGTGGCCTTTATGCGCTTTAAATTTAGTTCTACTATATTTTAAATCTCTTTTGTAGATATCTTTTGATGCATTATTATCTTTGTAAACATTACCTTTCTAGTTCACTGATGTAAGTATGTTTTTTTCTTTTTTTTCAGCTTGTCACTACCTCCTTTTTATATGCTAGCTGTGATTCCACTTGTATCTTACTTCCTGTTCCAATCGCTCCTCGTCGTCATCTGGACTTTTCTTGCTCTCTTGTTATCCTTAATCTCCCAAAACAGCAATTCCAATACTAACCCTGATAACAAGGACAACTCTAAAAACGAATAGTTGTTAAATTATTGTATACTAACAATCCGTATCTTAGATATTTTTATGCATTTGCTAATTTCGAATTCTCGTATACCTACTAATAACGTGTAATAATCGTAATCTTGTATACTATGTAATATTTAGTTCTTATAATGTTAATAATTCAGTTTACAATAGAACAGTTTTCTTATTAAATTTTGTATAAAAATTACAAGAAAGATGCCAAATTGGTACAGTAGCTCCCAAAATTTTGCCGTTTAAGTTGACCTTATGAGAAGCATTAACGGACAACGGGTGATTATCCGCCTTAAAGCTAGTCATTTGTTACACACTTGAATTGATTAACACTTTTAGCTTTCACAAATATAATATCCGACAACTACGCCACTTATATTCTGAGATTTATGATTTATGTGTTGCGTTCACAAACATATACAAAGTAAACAGAAATACCACTTCAGCTTTTATGCTTACAAGAATAAATTGGGTAAAATGCCTTTTTGTTTACTTCAGGAACAAAGACGGTGATGATGATGATGATGATGATGATAAGTATGAGAATGATTGAGTTTGCGATTAATGCACAACCTTCTTATCTGATCTGACTTTTTTCGAGTGAATCTGAATGAATGGGCTGAAAAAGTAACCAGGCAGAACGTACGTACGCTTACAAAAAGAACAAGGCAACTCGCATTACGACAAAGTCTGCCTCAATACTGGAAATTTTAGGACAATTATAAACCCCCACTCAAAAGCAAATAAATCGTCGTAAATATAAATGGTGGCACGTAGAGAAAGCTTTTTTCGTTTCGGAATCAATAAAATATTTTTAAATAAAAATAGCGGTAAATTAATAATATAATTAATCTTCTTGTAATTTTCACTTGTGTTATAATGATATCAATATTCTTTTGAAAGAATAAAACATTAATAGTATATGTTGTTGATATTTATAAAATAATGAACCATGATTACGAAATAATTATAATGAACGCGCGTTATTATGAATATCATTAGATTTTTTGTAAATAAACATGTTTTGATTCATGATCTTATTTTTGACCTGTAAATGCCCGCATATACGTGAGTCAACGGTCAAGTATCATCATACATTACATCGAAGCATGCTGTAAGATATATGTCTTCAACGCAAACGCTGTCACTATTTAAAGGATACTCTACAACAAACGTCTTGATTGTGAACGCAATTCATTTTACATGATAGGAAAATTGATTTCTAAGTACAATCGCAGAATTTTTTCCCCATTGGTCATTTTTGATGGAAATTCTGATTCTTTGTTTATTTTGTATTGTTGTCTCCATTAGCCCCATGAAAAAGAGCTTTTGTTCTAGTTCTAACACGAGCACTACTACCATGAATAACTTATGCGCTACCTCTTCCACGTTTCCTGTTGAAGTGGCGGTTCCTAATCCTCCAGCAAGAAGAAAGTCGCACGGAGGTCGAGGTATCTTTTACGAAGGAACACTTCCTCGACTGGGACCCTACGGAAAATCTAAATCTTCTACTACATCCTCCTGCACACTATCATAAATCCTCTGGTAAGGTACTCAGCAGTGTTGAAAAATGAAGTGTTGCGACGCCCTACTTGTAGATAGTTAAGAGTTAAACAATAACGAACGGTATCGTTACGAGATAGATTTGTAGTTGGTTCGCTAGCGTATTAGCAGCTGTAATATTACGTAGTAAACTGTTTGATATGTAGCTCTTGAATGATATGTATCATGCATAAACTATTGAAATTGATGATGTGCATGGTCCGTTTTTATACAATTTAACAATACAGTACTGGTGTCGCGAGGGAGTACATGTATCAGTATCAATAATGTAAAGTTACTCTCATCTTGTAAATATATACCAGTACGCATTACTTACTTCTATAAACATTCAAACTTAACTAAACGAAGTTTCTTTCAAACTTGCCCTCAAACGGAATACCCACTTTTTAAGTATTTACTTGGATAAATTAAATTGTACTTGTTTACAACCGGGATATCCACCATATTTGTTTCATTATGTATATATTCTGATAGCAGAACAGTAATGTAGAGTGTAGGATGTAACCAATACTGCTCCGCAAATATTATTATTGGAAAGAAATAATGTGTGTAGTAGATTGCATATAATACGGTTTTTATGTATCCTTTCTTCAAAGTAATTAAATTTATTGCTTTTGATATTGTGATAGAAGAATTACATATAAACAATTATATAACCACTAAATGTATCAATTATAGGAAGTGTGACAACGTATATTAATCTAGGTAGTATATCTTTATATCATGTAAGGAGAGCATGGAGCAAAACACCATCAAAAACTTTTAAAACTCGAATTTATTCACATAATAATTATCTTAGGTATCGTTCCATTCATACAATTTATAATAATCATAAAGTAATGATTTGTGTATATCTTGTGAACTAGATTTACTGAAATTAAAACATACATAATTATACAATCACCAATACATATTTATTATTTTCATGTTTAATAGCTACTGGATATATTCAAATTAATCACTCCCATAATCTTTCTCTACGTGCTAAAATTTTTTTTATTATAATTGTGTTTATTTGATAACAACAAATTAGATTCCCAAATAACATTACGACACTAACTTAACTTTCTTCGCCTTTTACATTTTCTTTGATAGTAGTTATTAGTTCACATTCAGCTGGTAGGCTGGGTCTTAATTTATTCCTCCGGGGGCTTAATTTATTCCCGTCCGAAAGAAATAAATTAAGTCCCAATGGGAATAACTTAAGTTCCCTAGATATAGGGGAATAAATGAAGCTTCCAATCGTCATGGCAGGGGCTTAATTTATTATCTTTGTAAAAAACACAATTTCAAATTTTATTAACAATTAGAGTAACAAAATCGGTTACCGAGTAACGGAAAACAAAAAAACATATTTAGATTGCTCCTAAAAAATGGAATCTTTTTGTCGTGAAAGTTAATATCTGCCGTGACAAAGTTAACCAAAGTTTAAAATACGAAGCATTCAAAATGGTTAATGTTTTTGATTGAATTCTTTATGAATTGAATAAGTTTGCTTAATTTTGTCACAACAAAATAATTTCATTTTTAGGAGGAATCTAAATCTGTTTCTTGTTTTCCGTTACTCGGTAACAGATTTTGTTACTCTCATTTTTACTAAAATTTGAATCTGTATTTTTACAAAGGGAATAAATTAAGCCCCTGCCATGACGATTGAAGGCTACATTTATTCCCCTATGTGTATGGAACTTAGGTTATTCCCTTCGGACGGAAATAAATTAAGACCCTGCCTGCCAACTGACATTAGTTTCCTTACAGCTCCTGAAGTCTTCACTCAATTGTATGGTGGGTGCGAGTGGTGACCATCGAATCCATTGTAACATTGATACACATCTTCTGCTGCCTCTTGGTTTTGCCCATCGCGATAATGTTCCATTTCTTGGTCAGGCAAGTTTTCTGGCCCTTGTTCATAGTACGCATAATTTTCTTGTGGCTGATATGATGGGTGATGTTGACTTTCATAGTAGTTATAACAGCGTCGTGCATGAGGGCAATGCGGTCCACACGGATTTTCAATACAACTTTGGTCAACTAGGCCCCGAGAACCTGAATACTGACTTAATGCTCCAGCACCAGTGTGAAGGGATTGTGACAACGCTCCGGCATGGTCATAAGACGCCGAAAAAGACAAATTAGACGTACTTGGAACTCGTTCCTCCGCTGCCTCACTTAATCCCCTTTGTGGAATACTTCGAAAGTTGGTGGAGTGCTGCGAGGCCCCCAAAATCACAACATGATTGCTGTGATTAATGACAGTTGCATTGCTTCCGGCAATTAATACGTTTGTGCCAAAGTTTTTTACTGTATCATGCTGTCCCAAAATCAGTGTATTAGATCCGTAATTAGTAACACTTTGATATGGTCCAGTAATCACTGTATTAGATTCATAGTTTGTGACATGTTGATAATTGTCACCCCGACGATACCTATCCGCGATAGTGTCCACACTTTCAGGGTATGCACCCCCTCCCGGCCTTGTAATGTTTTCATATACGATTTCAATATCCGCATCGTCTTCAGTAGCTTGTTGACGGACAAATTGCGCGGCCTGTGAAATAATGTAAATGCACATAATTACAGTGCTCATATTAGCCAATTGTAACATCACCGGTTAAATATAAATATATACGTACAGATGAGGTAGTTGCGCTGGCTTCATTTGTGTGATCCGAATTCGCCGTTTCTGTTTCAGAAGTACTGTTACGTTCAGTCCCTCTCTTTTACAATAATAATATACTTTTTAAATTAAAAATATCACCAAACTGACACAATTGTACAGTGTAAAAATGTCTTCTGTACCTGTCCATTCATGTTGACATCCATCTACCAATCAGCTTTCCCCACACCCTGTAATAATTAAAAATAATATTTATATTTTAAGTAAGACCAACCCAACCACTATGAAATTGCGTAATCATATTATAAGATACAACATGTATATGGATTGAAGCCATATGACGCTCCTGTGACAGGAGGCCCTGTCCTCGAAAGAGAAAGTTCCCTTTTCAACGTAACGACATATTGCTTCTAATGGGAATACACTTGTTCGATGACGTGTAATACTAGTAAATAAAAAAAAATGTTTTCGGAGAATCAAGCTTGCAATATGTTTTCAAGGAAGTGTATAAAGTAGGTCGAAGATAGAATTCGCAAAATAGTCAGGAGGCAATTCCGTTCCTTAATTCAATACTATATTTTGTGTCTATTGCTTAAAAATTCTCTCTTGGCTAATTTAATAAAAAGAATATTTAATTATCAACACAAGACAAGAAAGTTCCTTTAAAAAATAGTTTACCTAGATTGAGTGAAATACAATCTTAATTTTCTATGAATTGTAAAAAAAATCGCCTGAATTGACAACAAAACTTGCAAAAAAAATGAATTATTATTGCTGAATACTGACTTCGAATTGATGAGTAGAATATCGGTAGTCACTTAGAACGGCAACGGCAACTGACTGGTCCTGAGGTGAAGAGTCAACTGATTTTCTAGCTCGACTAAATATGTAATGAAGGTGAAACGAAGCGAAATGACTGAAGTATTTCTTCAGATATATTAAATGACTTTTATTGAAGTAGTTATTGCGAAATGACTTGTACATTGTATGCATCAATACGCTTTCACAATAACGTAACCATTGTCTATT
Organism: Callyntrura sp. NNG-2020; assembly: GCA_027744055.1. Lineage (NCBI taxonomy): Eukaryota > Metazoa > Arthropoda > Collembola > Entomobryomorpha > Paronellidae > Callyntrura > Callyntrura sp. NNG-2020. The sequence goes on along the minus strand of JAHZNE010007913.1, from coordinate 7,666 downwards.
CTTTACATACCAATTTTAAGCTAATTAGATTTTTGCCCCTGGTTTTGTGTTTTGTCATAATAGCTATACCACCACCACCCATCCATTTTAATTTATGGTTAAACATTTAACTAAATATGATAATAGCATTGATAACGATGCAGAATGATTAATTTTATTACTCTTGGTAGAATTGAATACCTATTGCCGTTGCGCAAGCGTATTTGTCCTTGGAAGAGGATTAAGTATATTTTAAAAAGTAGCATCATAAACTAGTTCGCCAATTGCCATAGTAGTAGCTACTTAACTGAGGGACGAAGGGCTCTAAAAACGAAGATTTGGAGATTCCGTTGAACTAATGACCAGGTCCTCTGCTGTCAGACATGAAGAAATGCTGGGGATCTTTTATGCATCTTTTCTTACTTTTCTAAATTAAAACAGTAGTAAACTGTACATGTTTAATTGAATCACGCTTTTCGTAATATATTCGTACCTATAAAGTTTCGTAATTTACTATAAATATTCGTCAAGTTTACTATGTAATCAAGGTCTTATTACCATTCTTGAATTAACTAATGAAATGATATGAAATGGTTTAATTTAATTTATTAGTCAATTAACAAGGAAAACGACACATTCACTCTAAAATTGTAGCACTGTAACTACCATTAGAGTCCCGTACAAAACGGTAAATGAATTTAAGAGAGAAAAAATCTCTAAAAGATGGCAAATGACAACGAAATTTTATACAGTGATATTGTAGCTGCTTTTATAGCACTGCTTTCCCGATGCAATCAACATGGGAAATGATCTGCAGAAAGCAAAGGATTTCGGGAACTATGCACTCAAGCATATTTAAATTATGGAAAGCCTTTGAACTTGACTCTGAAAATTGTACTGACGAGGATGATTAGCATTGCATTTGTGTAAAAACATGTACTCGTATTACATTTTAATATCGTACCAATAGACAGACGTATGCGAGTATTGGAATACAGAAAACAATTATGCAAGGAATCTCGATTTTCTATAATTGATAAATTCGGAGAGAACATGTCCTTTTTCAGATACAATATTTGCAGGCATTAGTGTAGCTCATATGCATTTTTTCTGACGATGAATGTTCTTGGATGTTCTACATTAATTTCGCGTTACTCGATGTTGCCTTTCGGTGATGCATATCGACAGTAGTATATATTGACTGACATTGAGTATTAAACTTATGAGTTATAGGAATTACAATGCATATAGATACAGATTCACTTCACAATATCGTACAACATACCGGATGCCAGGTCTCACTCCGAACGCTACTGAAATACTTTGATGATGGAAATGATTTTTGTGTGGGAAAATGTTTTGTTATTATTGCTAATGCTTTATTAACTGCCCAATCAATAAACATATAGAACAATTTCTGCTTGGAATGAATCTTTATTTTACATAATCATATCGCATTTATTAATCGACCCAAATGAAAACATTTAATTGTGATTGACAAATATTTAAAAGCAATATTCTCACAAAAACACTTTTTGAACTTAGCTGGAATCTAAAACTCCTCATTAAAAGGATAATGTGGATGATAGTTAACCCATTCCAGCGCGCATGCCCGACCGCCACAGTCCATAGCAGTGATATAATCCATGTCTTCTTGGTTCAACTCAAAATCGAATATGCTCATATTTTCGACTAGACGGTTCTTATTCACCGTTTTTGGGATGACAAGGACTCCTCTTTGTACCTAAAAAAGGAGATACAAATATTAAAAAATTATAATGTATTTATTAAAATATAACTCATAATATTAGTTACATAGCCTCAATATCAGCACTTACCTGCCACCTTAAAATAATCTGAGCAGGGCTTTTCCCCAGCTTCTTTCCCAGCTCAACCAACTTGGTGTCTTCCAGTAGTTTCGGGTCTGTAGGTTTAGCCCATGGTCGATCAGGGGATCCCAGAGGACTATATGCTGTCATAGTGATACCTTTGCTTTTGCAAAATTCCAGTAATTTGCTTTGATTCAAATACGGATGGCATTCAACCTACACAAATGCAACCACAAAATCGTTATACAATCATCATCACGCATACATTTTATTTGAAGTATCCCCCCGTTTGCAAAAAGTGAAACAGCATTATTTTTTAAACCTGAAGAACTGCAGGCTTAATGGTGCAACTGGAAAGGATACGCCCGATTTGTTTGCTGTTGCAGTTAGATAAACCAATGCTTTTAACCAGTCCTTGTTTCACGCATTCCTCCATGCCCTTCCATGTGTCAACAAAATCGACATCACTAAAAATAAACTTGCCATCGGCATCCTTGGGAAACAACTCGCCATCCTCCTGATATCCCATGGGCCAATGTATTAGGTAAAGGTCAAGGTAGTCTAGTCGCAAATCTGCGAGTGTCTTCTTTAAGCAAACGGGAACCAAGTCCGACCGATGAAATGTATTCCAGAGCTGTTCAAGTGAAAGTTACGTAGACTCACATTCATTTGTAATCTACCGCCATGCAAGTTGTTGCAGCAGTTAACAAGTAATTAAACACGATATAAGACGTATTAAACTTCTGACTTGAGTTACAACATCGCAAGGTTAGCATTTTATGTATACTTATAAGCAACTGCCTTATACATTATATTGACTAGCACAGTTGACAGTATTAATTACATTCTAAAATTTAAAAAAGTCTAGATGTTTTGGTCTTCTTGGGAAAAGTGGTTCTTCATGGTCAAAACTGTCTTTTCAATGTATGTTTTAAAATTTAAATTGTGCACCCTTTCGTTAGTTGAATGGACCTAATTCAACCACGTGTCATTTTTACTATTATCACGTGTGTATCTTTGCCCGTTTTACTTTCGCACCCTTATCATTTTTGAAACGCTATCTGTCACCCGTATTTCCACTCAAACCATTATCATCAATTACCATCCACAGACATGGTGCATACTATATACTATTACAAATAGAAATCAAACATTCAGTAATATATTGATGGTCTGTTGAAAACAAATCGAAATTATGAAGCGACACTGAAAATACATATTTCTATTTGTAATATTAGGCACGGCTAAAATCTGATGAATTAAGATCAGTCATAAAATGTGTTTTGGGTACCTCGAGAAATGATTTGTTGGAAAATAACATCAAGTGGGGAATGGATGGATACGAATGGATAAAACGAACGAATTTCTGAAGTAGTATGTGTTTATCAAATTATCATCCAAATTCTATACCCAACACACTTCAAACAACATACTATATACCCTACAATTTATGCTTAATATTATGAACTGATAATAGACAAAAACAAATATCTATCAAGATTGTCAGATTGTCATCATGGATTCACACGTAGCCGGTACAATCGAATGGACAGCTACATTTAAGGAGAGGTAAATGAATAAGGTAATACATTTTGGAACAGAATAAAAATATGCTGCGACGAAGAAGGCAAGAAGTGGTAATTATTTGCGATGCTGGTGCACTTTCAAATTTGGAATTGGACATTTATGTATGTGTGTTAGCGACAGGATCATTATAACCTATACAATCTCCATGTGACGATGATTCGATTCAGTTCAAAGATTTATAGATTAAAAGTTACCTTCCAAGTTCCAAGTCCAAACACGGGGATGACCTTTCCATCATTTAGAGTTGTTGTTGGAATTGATGGTGCCATAGTGTTACCTTTCACTCTCCCAAGTTAAAGTTTTCTTTAAAATATTAAAATTTAGAGGCTATTAAACAAAGAAATTCACACCTAGACAGGTATATAAATATAATGGCACCGCTAGTGCCGATTCACTTGCAAATTCAGTGAGCCTTAACTAGAAAGAAAAGTAAAAATACCGCTTACAGTTTCGAACACAAAAGTAATTTCACCGTGTAACTCAGCCAAGATGCTGGAAAATCTGACCGAACCAGAGCATTGGCGTGTAAAAGACGTACTGGAGAGGAAGGCAGATTTACATTCGTGCAGAGGCATGTACGAATTTTATCGATATAAAGTGAAGTAAATGACTTCACAAGAGCTTCATTCTTTCATTTCGCTAAAACTTTCGAGTAGAACAGCATTCGGTACTTGGGCAAAGGAGCGTGTGCTTTACACTTACGTTACGTTATAATTTCTGTTGTTGATTTGTTTTAAAAATACACTCGTATAATATGCCATGGATGGATGATCCTGAAACCTGTTGTTGAAATGGGGAACGCAGACGCACCAGGGTACATATGCATATTTATGGACAAGGATTCGACGGTAATGTCGAGTTCGTTGCATCTCAGCAAGATTAAAGTTTTGGTAGAACGGTGTACCAGCAGCAGATTTTGCTTTTGAACTTGATGAATAAGCGAATAGGCAGTGTTAACGTACTTTCAGTTCACTTCATCTCCATCACTATTATGATTTATGGAATCTATACACTCACATGTAATCCATACTCCAGCTCCAGAGATAGAATGATCTGATACAACTCACGAAAACGAAACTGCAACTGCGCTTAAGGTACATACTTAAGCGGACGAAGATGTCCTTTGAACATAGTATAATAGTATATACTATGTATTTTGAGTTTGTAAAGTCATCTCGTGAATGATAAGTATGTATTCAATTTCATTTACACGAGAGTCGTGGGTGGACGCTGGTGTTATGGGCTGTTGTATGTTGGACCAACGTGTAGAATGAATTTGCTATCATTGTCATATCACTACACTGCATTATGTCGTCTTTCACGTAGGCTACAGAACGTAGTCTAATTACCTAGACTTATGGTTATATCGAAATACTGCTGAGCTAAATATTCGGTCTGTTCGAGTACCTACTTTTTGCAGATTATCAACAACATTTCACGGTTGTGTGAGTGTGTGACTGACTAAGGTAATGCTATGGCTATGACATACTTCATCAGAAACCGAATAATTGCTTGTAATTGCGAATAAACCGTTTCTGTCGGTGATATAATAGGTAGTTTTCAAGGAGATATAATGACATGATTTGATTTAGTATTACGAATTCTAAGTCGATTGAGTGAGAATGTTTATAAGATGTAAAAGGAGAGACTCTGAGTTTCAAGTGTTTTTTAGAGCAGAATGAAAGAATTCTGTTTTTGCATTCCTCTGGATCTGCCAATTTTGGAAATCAAAAATCTTACTTGTGAATCTTTGTTAAGAAATTTATCAATAAATATATTTCAATACTTATAACAAAAAGACAACAATTGTCGTAGCTAGCTATAATTTTTAAATATTACGGAAGGAAAGGATATACTATTTACACCAACACCACTCCGGAACGGATCATCATGTCAAACATAAGGACTAACCTTGAAAAAAATGCATGCTTTTTTGGAACACGAATTAGCTAAGATACCCATAGTATTCTAATTAAAAAAATGTACAAAAAGATTTAATACATGCGGTTTATTGAGCATTGCGCTCTGGAAGTATAATATTTCAATCGGTTGTTACGTTTCATTAATAGAACTTGCAAAGTCAATTGGACAAATAGCATATTGGCATTGATATTTCAAACTTCAGTCTCTGTGTGACGATTTAAAATTCCACATTTCTCGTCTTCCTTCAAGGAGGCTTTTCTTATTATGTAGTAATTAATTGGCATTTTAAGTATTCAACATTAAGCTGATTTCCAATACACAGGCGAAAATTTTATAGAAGTATTCGAAACAGTATTCTAATGTTAGGCCTTGATAAAAAAAATATATTCAAGTACAGGAGAAACCCATTAAACTATGAAGCCTCTTTAGGTCACTTAGGTCAAACTAAGATATACACAAGTATTTCAGATGCTCTGTCCTTTGAGAAAGTATCAATGTCAAATAGTCCCTGAAGGGCGACAGTCAAATCAAAGGCATCGACGCGCAATTGTAGGAGTCTAAAAATCGAGTCAAAACCGTGAAGTTTTGGAGGACTGGCGATAAGCGTGATGGCAGGAGTGTTATAGTATTTTATTAGTTATGTGTGTATTTGTGAATCGAACAACAAATATATAGTATTAAACATAATATTAAGCAAGTATACCAAACGGTTAAAAAATAATATATATGCATCTGCAATAGTTTTGTAAAGTTTTAAAATCGTTCAACGCAGCGTTAAAAAATAAAAGTCAATTATCATTTTTCCTTCCTGTCCCACATATAATATAATATTATGAACAAATGACCTATATTTTGTGTAATTTGCTATCTTACTATGCCAATAAATAAGCTCGAAGCGACTTAGCATAATTAACATTTCATTATTATTTTCATTTTAATTTCTGTCATCTTTGTTACGATGTGAAGTTGCCAAAACTAACACGAACGTCACACAAACTACACAGAATTTTATTTTTGCGTCATGTCATTTGTTATCGATAAAATAGAAATTTTTGCAGCTGTTGCATGTAAGAACGCAAGTGTTTCCATTTTATGTACTTCATTGAAAATGAAAAGCCATTGACGAAAGTCACAAATTATTATTACACATTTCTGTGTATCTACAAGGACTTGTATATTGTTGAGGGTTAAAATATCATTATTATTATAATTATATTATAAAACATTATAAAAATATTCTCCAAAGACTTTATTTTGTTAACTTTACAGCATAGGCATATTGATATTGATTGATAATAATAGTGATACTTGAGTGTATTGCACATCCTTCCTTCCATACAGAAATTTAAAATTCAAAATAAAAACCACGCAGTTTTTTGCTACGGTGGCAGCTCGGAAATATTTAAATTGCAAATTCTAATGTACTAATGTTATGCGTATTGACAGTGTTAAAGTTAATCTTTTACATGTGAAAAACTGTATCACTGATGGTGAAAATGGCAAATATTAATGTCATTGTAATGTCTTTGGGATTCTCCAACTTTTGTCGGCACATATCCAATTTTTGAGTGTTGTATGTTGTATGTACTACCTTACATGTGAATTTATTTTTATTTTTACTCATTCCCTTGCAAATTCTGTTGAAATCGACTGCCTGTTTTTGTATGAATTTTATGTGATGACAAAATGACGACTACAAGAACAGGATACTTACTGGGTTAGAGCTATAAGGCTAGACATAAATATAACACTAGAAATTACAGTGGTCAAGCAGTATACAACGATCCTAATACGTACGGTCCATGTTCTCCAAAGTCAAGTGATGATGAGTGTCGATGAAAATTTAGCCATTTCGGTTCGCAACTGATGACGTGGTCTTATTTAAATGACTCATTGACGTACTAATCTACAACGCTGCAATACTTGTTCTAGCGTTGCTCGAAGAACACTGAACACTGGTATTCTGGTACTATAAATGTTAATCACGATACAAAATTCGCAACCTTAGATTTGGAGAGATGCAATAACTCTCGGTTGCAATTTGCAAAACGTAATACTTCTAGTGCCGTGTTGACTCTTTGACACGTATTGTATTTTACTGTTGCTGCGAAAGTGTCTGTTTCATCTGATGGTCACTTTTACTCTTAGCATACACGCATAGTAACAAATGTGGGGTGGTTTTAAGACTTCCATTAAGGCGGTTGGCTGTGTATTAGGGCAAACCCATTGAAGTATGTACTACCTGTAAGCATTGAATGCTCATATAAGTGCGCGAAATGGTGATGTACTGTGTCAATTTACTATTGTTATGTAATTTGAGATTTTAATTGAAAAGGGTAAATTTAAAG